>JAMYXO010000311.1:0-15000 GCA_033310375.1 Conus canariensis | reverse complement strand
CACAAGTTATATTTGTAATTGCCATGTAATGCTCCAAGTAATATCTGTCACTCAGTGATACAACAAAGGTATGTACATGCAGCTGTGCATTTGGCATTTATATGCAGATGTAAAATTTTGCAAATAAAGTGATGGATTCAAAAAGAGCGTCTGTCTGTGTATTCTGCTTAACATCAAACAATACAAGTTCCTTGTCAATCATAAAATCATGACAATGTGAATATTTTCAAGTCAGCAACTGCTGGACATTCGTCCAAAATCGGTACATATTAGTATGACAGTTAAACAGCATATTGAAAAATGTCTGCTCTTCTTGCTCACAAAATTTATATAAAAAGTACAAGATGATGCAGAGACAAGAATCTCTGGGTTGAAAGTAATCCATGTTGCAATCAAAATATCTATTTCCTGAGACTATTTTAGTTTTTTAACTAACATATAACACATATTCTGTGCACAACTGTATGCGATCCTCCGGTGACTAAATCCCTCCCATACTATCCTTGGGACGAAAGAAAGGTCGAACGTTTCCAAGAACAGCAACAGGACCAGCCAGCAAGGGTCACATCAGTACATTAGAATGGAACCTTCCACTCTATATAGAGCCATCCAAGAGTAAAAAAAAAAAAAAAAAAAAAAAAAAAGAGTAACAGGCTGAACATTGGATATTCCATGTCATCCAATCCATCTATAGGTAAGCATCATCCCAAACACAAACATGTATTATATCCACACACCCAAATATTCACATTGCACACATAGATCTCATCCCTTCCCCCCCCCCCCATGCTCCCTCCATGCACACTCGATGAAATTGTTTGCAGACACATGGCCAGAGCTCGCCAGTGACGATACACATACGTACTCCTATGCATTAGCTCTTTTACACTCAAGTCATATTCATCCTACTGAGACCATGGCATCTACGTATGCCTCGTATATTATGGCAAATACCTCCCTATGGCGTAAGCTTATTCTATTTATAAAAAAAAAAAAAAAGAAAAAAAAAAAAATGAAGCTCTTATTTCCCTGACATATCTCCCCTCCAATGCGACACATATATACCCATACACACACACACACACACATACATATATATATACATATACACACATATATATATATATATACATATACATACATATACATACACACCTATATACATATGTCGCTTATAAGAATTAAAATCCTTCAAAATTAGTAGTTATCACAATGACAATAATATTCATGGGAATCGAGATAAGCAATCAACGTACAGTGTATTTGAAATAGTTGACAATTCTTTTCACTTTCAAAGTTGTAACTTCCCCACTCACAGATCATTTACTAAAAGACCATTACTCATGTGAATCTTCAAATAAAGGTTTATAATGAATCCAGTTGTTTTCGAGTTTTTGAAGTTCAGAGTTCACTGTTGCTACGTATCTTTCTATTTGATACCGTGCCTTGAGTATTTTAATGAATACTGAAGTGAGGATCTGGCACTTTGTTATCTTGCATCTGTATATATAATTTTTAGCCAAAAGAATTATCAGATCAACCACAGTATCGCTGTTGAAGTTAAAGTCTGTACCAAATAGTACTATACTTTCTGTGAAATATAAGTTATCTACATTTGAACATTTCTCTTTCAGCAGATTTTCTAGTGTTTTCCAAAATTCATGAACATATTTGCATCTCCAGAAGACATGCTCTATAGTATCTTTCTCATTACTGCAGAAATTGCAGTTTTGATTTTGTACAACTCCTATTTCTTTCAACACCACATTAGTTCCTATTATTCTATGTACTATTCTTATCTGTAACCATTTAAGTTTTATATCTTTAATCTGCTGAATCTTTGAGAAACAACGTTTCCAAGGTATGTCTTGGTTGAGCTTTTCAGACCATTTTGTGATGCATTTTGGTTTCCGGTTATCCTTGATTAATGTTTTATAATATATCTGGGTGCCTTTTGATATAGAGCATATCCTTCCCAAAACTGCGTTGTGCTCTGCCATATTGCGATCTTGAATAGTAAGTCCAACTTTTCTTAAATAATTCTTTATTGATGCTATACATCCCATGTATGATAGAAAGTTAATCTGTATGTTGTATCTTGATCTGAATTCATTAAATGTGAGTATTTCTCCATTATTCTTTATTAAATCAGAAATTCTGTTTACTTTTTTTTCATGCCACCCTTTAAACTTAACAGTTTTTATTCCCTATTCTAATGTTATCATTATAAAGAATTGGTTCGGCTAGTACTTCCTGAGTGGTTTCTGGTTTTACTTTATAAAAAAATTGTCTATAGGAGGTGAATACATGTTGCCAAAACATATTTTCTTTATTTCTTATACACAGATAGTTTGGAGAGTACTCTTCAATGTGTTCAATAAACGAGCAATCATGCACCAACAATTCTTTCCATCTGTGTGTAGTATTTTTAATTCGTCTTACCCATGTTAGTTTTAGTGATGTGATAAATGCTTGTACATCTGGTATGTTCAGTCCTCCATCTCTTATATCCTTTACAGCTGTTTTACGGCTAATCTTGTCTTGCTTCTTGTTCCACACAAACCAAAAACATAGTCTTTGTAATTCTTTTATATATGCATCCGGAGGGTTTGGCAAAAGAAGCCAGAGATGTGTTAATTTGGACAAGATTAGCGATTTGAGTACTGCGATTCTCCCGAGAGGGGTGATAATTCTTTTTAGCCAGGTTTTGAATAATGCTTTCACTTCAATCATCTTTTCTTTGTAGTTTCTTTTTTCTATGTCTTTTAGATCATTAGTAAACCATATTCCTAGTATTTTGAATTCTTTAGGATTCCATATCATGTTTAGGTGTTGCATATATTTTATTGTGCTATTTTTATTACTCCCCAACCATATGATCTGCGTTTTTTCTTTATTCAGAAACAGTCCAGACGTTTTACCAAACTTTTCTAAAATTTGAGTTGACTTTTCAAAGGATATTCTGTCTCCACTATTCATTAGTTGAGTGTCATCTGCAAACTGTGATATTTTATATTCACTCTCACCTATTTGGATTCCTTTTATGTTTTTTTCTTCTTTGATCATAATAGATAATATTTCTGCACATAGTACAAAAATGTATGGTGACATTGGGTCGCCTTGACGACACCCTCTCTATATAAAACCATGGTGTGCTTTGTCCATTGGCAAAAACTATTGATTTAATATTTTTATAAAAAACACTAATCCATCTGCACATATCCTTGCCAAGTCCAAAGGCTTTTAATACTTTGAACATAAAATTCCAATCTAATGAGTCAAACGCTTTTTCAAAATCTAGATTTATCAACATTCCTGGTTTGTGTTGTGTGTTCAGTTGATTGATTATATCATAAATGAGTCTGATATTGTTTCCCATGTATCTGTTTGGAATAAATCCGGTCTGATCTTCGCTAATTACAGTTGGGAGTATTCTTTTTAATCTATTTGCTATGCATGTTGATCCTATTTTATAGATAACATTTAACAAGGAAATAGGTCTCCAGTTCTTAATGTGTTCTTTCGGTTTACCTGGTTTTGGTATACAGATAATTATACCTTCTTTCTGTACATTAGAAAGCTCTCCCTCTTTAAAACTCTCATTCAAGGCTCTTACAACTAGAAAGCCAATCTGTTTCCAAAAGAACTTAAAAAACTCAGCTCCAAACCCATCTGTTCCTGGGCTTTTTCCATCCTTCATGTTTTTCAATGCCGTGCCTGCTTCCTCCAGTGTTATTTTACCTTCTAAAGATCTACTTTCTTCCATTGTTATTTTTGGTACCTCTTTAACTAAATCTTCAATATTGAGTTGTTCCAAATCTCTTTTTTTATATAATTTTTCATAGAAGTCTTTAACTTCTTCTTTTATTCCATCTGTATGTTCTATTATTTTCCCTTGACTGTTTATCAGTTTTGTTATTTGCTTGCTAACAAAGTTACGTTTTTCAAGATTACAGAAATACTTTGTAATTTTTTCTCCTTCTGCTACCCATCTTGCTTTAGATCTTAGTAGTACCCCATTCATGATTTTTTCTCTTAACAAAGTCAACTCCTGATTGTATTCTTCAAGTACCTTCCTGTCTGGTTCTGTTTTGTGTTCTTTTTTCTCAATTTCTTTTATGTCATGTGTCAATTTTTCTTCTTTCTGCTTTGATTCTCTTTTTTTCATTGTTGCATATGAAATTGTTTTGTTCTAATTTTCATCAGCAAAAAGTCCAGAAAGGTCCTATCAGATACTTTAAATTTTATTTCTGAGTTACCTTCATCTTTAGTTTGGTTGGGTTCTTCCTGGGTTTCTGTATATTCTTTTATTACGTTTTGTATTTCTTCATTAATTTCATCAACATATTTTTTATCTTTAAGTAGGGAGGTATTAAACTTCCAAAAAGTATTTTGTTTGACATCTTTTCCAAATTTAAGTTTTAGAGTTATTAATGAATGATCAGTTCTATAGCCTGGAATTATATCTGTATCATCAAAGTACCATATCAGGTAATCCGATAGTAGAAAGAAATCTATTCTACTTTGCTGAAAGGGGGTTGGTCTTCTCCATGTATATCTCCTACTGTCTGGATTGTTCTCTCTCCATATATCTGTTAAAACAAGCTCTGACATCATTTCTTCTACTGCTTTCTTAGCTTTGGGGTTATTAACATGTTTATAGTTAAAACAATCTATTTCCTGTTCTAAGGCAATATTAAAGTCTCCAACTATTATAACATTGTTGTTTTTGTATCTTTTTATTCTCTGTATTAGATCTTCATAAAACATAGGGTCATCTTTATTGGGACCATATACACTTACTAATAATAGTTCTTTTTCCATAGCTGCAAAGGATATAATAATGAAATTACCATTTATATCTGATTCAACTTTATTGATCTTAAATTCAAGGTTATTATTAAATAGCACTGCTATTCCCCTGGCATTTGAAGTAAGTGAAGAAAAGACACAAGTATATCCCCATTCTGATTGTATATAGTTTTCCATTTGTTTTTCAAAATGTGTGTCTTGTAGACAGTAGATAGAATAATTTTTTTTCCTCAAATAGTGAAAGACATCTCTCCTTTTCTGTTATTTCCAAGCCCCTGACAGTTTAATGAAGAAATTGTTATTATATTGTTACTACTTGTTTTTTGTTCCATTATGTTGTATTGTTAGTCTGCTTACTAATCAAATGTTCCTTTAGACTCGCTAAGAACATTTTAAACTTCTGGCTATTTTCATTATATTTAAGAACTGAACATTCATAACAGTGTAACACCCATGTTGGTCTCTTATAACATCATGTATCTTATACTCAAAGCTATTATTAAGAAGAACAGCCACACCATTTTTGATAGTTTCCGTACCACACAGCCATACATTATATCCCCAGCTGGCTCGGGTAAAATTCTCAGAGCCTTCAGAAGCTACCTCAGCCTCAACCTTCCAATGTAATAATAAGCAAGTTTTCACACCCATCATTAATATCAACATCTTATAAATGCACAAATAAAGTGTACATGACCCAGTTACAATCTCACTCTCACACACACACACACCACCTTGATATGAAGAAAATGAAAAGGTAATGTACAACATAAAGACCAACTTACAAAGCAATGACATAAAACTAAACACACACACACACACACACACACACACACACACACACACACACACACACCAACCTGTTATATAAGGGTCCACCACCCTACCCCAAACGAGCATGGAAGCCTACTACTACTACAACTACAATATCTAGCGCGATGGGGAAAAAAAAAAAAAAAAAAAAAAAAAAAACCCGCCGTCGAACAACATGTTATAGTCATCTTGTATGACTAACACGTGATCAAATACTTACTATCCCGTGATCAAATACTTACTATCCCTTCGTACAATCACATTATCTGTGAGCAAAGACCTAATACTAACATATGGAAGGAAAGAAAAAAAAACAACAACAAACAACAACAACAACAAAAAAAGTACCACAAGACTGCGTTTTCTTTCCTTACTTTTGCCCCCCAACTACCCTTAACGCAAGGACTGCTCCCCCGACTTGCCAATCTCAAAAGACCTTCACCCCCAGATGTAAACAAACAAAGTCAAGTGGGGGAAAAACAAAACAAAACAAAAAACCGCCAAGGTCATTAGAAGAAAGGCTCACAGATACAGAAATTACATCAAGTGGCTTCTAAATTACAAACCTTTAAGAATTCTCAACCCTTCACACTTACGATTTTGAACAGAAAACAATCGCACGCTGGTTAAATTAATTTGGTCTACTTACAGTTCGAGCAGGCGACACAATGACAAAGCAAAGGTGAAAGTGACGGCGTGACACACAAAAGAAGAAAGAAACAAATCTAACGCAGTTCCCTAAATTCGGCAAGAGATTTCACAGTCGAGATTCGTCCGGTCACCGTCTTCACCACCACTGCACCGTTCTTCGTCCACGCCTGCTGGCAAATGTCCCTCTCGTTCCGCACTGAACATAGCAGCTGATAGGCGCGTGGGGTCAGATCTTCCACCATAGTGACCCCGGTTCCTTTCAACTTCTTGCGCGCGTAGAGCACGGAGTCCCTAACCCGACGGGAGACAAAACGAACAATAATCCCGCGGCAAGAGTTTTTGGAAGCACTGGAACCCTGTTTGGAGCCGACCCTAAGCACTGCCTCAAACTCTTCTCTCTTCACCTCGACGTTCAGTTTCCGGTTGAACAGAGAAAGCAACTTCTCCTCGCACTGTACCCCCGTCTCGACGGCCCCGCTCTCCCCTTCCTGCACCCCGTAGATGCGCAGGTTGTTCCTCCGTACGTATGCGGAAACGTCCTCGGAACGACGATCGGCCAGCTCTGCAAGGTGCCGTATTTCAGCTAGCTGGGTGGCCGTCTGCTGCTCTCGCTTCCGGGCGTCGGTCAGCTCTCGACGAAGCTTATCGTTCTCAGTCTTGACTGAGAACAGGGCAGCCTTCAGTTCCTCCACCGTCAGAGCCAGCTTGGCAAGTTCAGCCCCGTTGGCGCAGAG
Source organism: Conus canariensis (assembly GCA_033310375.1). Taxonomy (NCBI): domain Eukaryota; kingdom Metazoa; phylum Mollusca; class Gastropoda; order Neogastropoda; family Conidae; genus Conus; species Conus canariensis. The sequence continues at coordinate 7,990 of JAMYXO010000311.1, read as the reverse complement.
TTTTGCCATCAGATCGGCATTCGTACATTGTTGGGGTTCTTCTTGCCGGTGAGAATCGCGAGTAGGGGAGAAAACAACGTCCAACTCGTTTGACTGGTTTGGGAGTGAGTCGTTCCCCTTGTCCTCCATTTTGTTCTCTCGCGGTTGAAAAACAAATTTCGAAAGAGTCTCTTTCACTGGCCCGGACAGTGGTGTACTAGTTTCCACCTTCTGTTTTTTCGGGGTGTCTTTGCTACTGTTAACACTCGAGTTGTTGGAGGAACTAGAGCCTGAAACTGCACCAGCTTGCGTACGCTGCTTTCTCCTCTTATGGCGGGCCATAACACTGCACACTGTCAACAACACTGACAGTCATTTCAGCGCCGATTTCTCCACATCACGCTCACCAAAAGTTCCAAAAACTCGGATGGAGGTGGGCAGTAGATACGCTGTTAACTTCGTGGCATTCTTGGTGTCCGATCGTTAGTTTAATTAACTAAAATAAGTTAATCAAGTGCATAGCTGTCAAAAAGACGTCCGACACATCCGGTTAACAGTGTTCACCCCTCGACAGTGTCATTTTTCATCTTGACTCCATAAGGCCTTGGTGCTTAAACTTACGATGTGCTATTTCAAAGCGAGGTGACTGAAGGCAGAAATTTAAACAATTTTTTATAAAGATATGTTATTGGTACCGCAAGACAATATGGACAGATTATGGGGCAAAACAATGCATTTTGACCTCTTTGGTCTTCTTCAAGTAAAACAAACAACATTCAGGACAATGAAAACGAAGAACGAGCCATCACTTTTCTCACATTCAGCGCAAAATGGGTGTTGAATGAAAAAGAGGCTGTTAGGAAGGGTACCAAGGGAACTGAAATAATGACAATGCTATAACAACAATAATGACAATAGTGATGATGTTGAAAATATCTAAATAACAACAGGAGGATTACTACCACTTGTGGTAATCATATAATGATAGAAATAGTATTAACAGTGGCTAAACACAGAAGGGAAGAAAGCAGAGGGGTTACAGGACAGTAAAACAGCATGGTTTTTTTTTTCTTTTTTAAATTTTTACTTAGTGGTAGGATGATAACAGTAATGACAGTAAGTAATAAAGGTAGAATAATAATCATGATTAGTACTACAATAGTAGCAATGAATGAAAATGATCAATAAAAAAAAAAGCAAACAAAACTATTGGGGGGTGATCATAATTATAGTAGTGATATGTAGCGACGTTGGTACTAATAAAAAATGTTGGAAAGAAATGGAAGTGATCAATGAGTAAAGGGCTATCATTACTACTGGAACAGGAGAGAGAGAGAGAGAAGAAAAAAAGGTGAGAGGGAGGAGCTCATATACGCACACACATATGCAAAGGAAAGAGGGTAGTCGAGCTCATGCAAACAGTATTACTGGAAAAGTAAACAGTACTCCTGGATGATGATCATAATGATACTAGTCATGATAAGTGTAGTATTCTTAATCTTACTAATACTGGTTGGAAAGAAATGGAAATGATCAATGGGCTAATATTTCTACTTTAAAAAAGGAAAGGTGAGAGGGGCTATACACCTTCACCTCCACCCACACACACATGCACAGGAGAGAGGGAACAGGGAAGGGAAACTCGTGTGGAGCAGACTGTATATATATATATATATATATATATATATATATATATATATATATATATATCATTATATGTAACTGAAAGAAAAATAACATGGAGAAGGAGGGGATAAATAACTAGTAAAGAATAGATTGATGTAGGGAGAGGGGAAAGGAAGATAACCGCAAGCTGTATATGAGGTAACAAGTGTGCGTGTGTGTGTGTGTGTGTGTGTGTGTGTGTGTGTGTGTGTCGGGGGGGTGGTAGTGTAAAAGACAGCTGTAAGTTATATACAAGGTAGATAGTGGGGTTTCTACTGAAAACTGATGACAGAGAGGGTCTACTACTAGTTTCCAATAAAATTCAAAACTGATGATGGAGAGGGTCTACAGCTAGTTTAAAAAAAAAAAAAAAAAGAAATCAAAACTGGTGCGGCGAGGGTCCACAACTAGTTTTCAATAAAAATCAAAACATGTCAAAATTCATGCACTGGCCACAATAATGTCACCTGTATATATACATCTAATCGTTATCTGATCCATGTGTTTGGAGGCACAGCATAACTCTGAGCAATAACCTGACAATTGATTATGGATCAGATTAATATCCCGCCATACAATCATGTCATTTGTTAGGGTCTTCTACCGATGACGTCCTTCGCAGAACACTTCTTCAGTTCTTGAAGACACATGAGCTATCCCATGGCTGACGTCACATTTAAGGCCTTAGCGCTCATCCGTTATAAAGTAAATCCCCCGGCAAACATCCGATTTAGTGGCCCTTGTGTAACACTCGCCCAATATCAAAGATCATTTCTTTCCGTCATTTTTTTCCTCCCTTAAAAAAAAATCACAGTGAATTATGGGGGGATATTTCCTTTCACAATACTCTCCCGCACTAACGCTTCTAAAGTGTTTTCCCTACACTTTGGAGAAGTTCGTTTATACACTTGAGCACTTGCACATGCACACCCACACACGCCCTACCTCAGCGAGTCAGTCCGGACTCTGGTGCTTTCGTCAAGATTCTAAATTTTCAAGCCCTTCAATGGCACCGACTGCCAGTCTGTCACTGTCTGTGTCAGTCTCCGGGCCTAGCAATTGTACTGTCATAGCCGTCCTTGCCGTCGTAACCGTCTACGGCTGTTCTGTCGCAATGCAAGGGCAAAACTGTCTCCTACAGCACAACGTGGCTCCTTAACTGACAAGAAGTTCGCCTGCTGCTTGTTTCCCTGCTGACCGTCAGTGAACACTTCTAAAGCGAGGCGCACTTCCGCTGAGCTCGCCTGCATGCGTGGAATCCGTGCGTCACAATATTTCTCTCCCCAACATCAAAAAGTTGAACGGTTGAGATGTTGAAAATATTAACATTTTTATATGAAAATGGCACATTCAGTGGCATTAGATTTCAATGAATTGGATTGGATGTTTGTCGAAAGCAGCCATGGCACTGAAGGTGGAGGGTGTGTGTGAAAGGAAATCATAAATTTTGGGCGATATCTTCCTCTGGTTCGTTTCAGAGAATCAGGGATGGTAGGCGATGGGGACGGCCATCTTTCCTGGCCCAGAAAACACTCCAACTGCTCTCCAGATGCCAGGAGAAAACACAAGGTAGCATTCTAAGCCACTTCAGCCTTACATTGGACGAAAAGAAACTTTCAAAGGAAGGTTCTCTTGAATTTTAGCTTTTCTTTTTTGAAGACACGAACATGTAAAAATGTACAGGCGGACTACTCACAGTCTACCTCTCTTAGTAGGCGTACAATTTAACACACACACACACACAGACACCCTCACCGGCTACACACACACACACACACCCTCACCGGCCAAGTCCTGGCTTGCAAACCGCAACATGGCGCACTGCAGTGACACTGAAGTGAAGGGAAGGGAAATGCCAACATTCACGGAGTGGCGATAACTCCACATGCATTTCCTTCACGTGCATGTCGAGCCTCTAAGCCCTATCGCTGGATCCCCTCCCTTCCCTCACCCTCTCTCTCTTTCTCTTTGCAAGCGCGTATTTATGCGTGTGTACTGGAGGGAGGGGAGTGAGGGATGAGAGTGAGATATAGGCTGATTCTCCGACCCCCCCCCCCCCCCCCCTTTCTTTTTCTTAATTTGTGCGTGCGTCGGCTGGACTACAAGCAACGTTGTCTCTCTCTCTCCTCTCTCTCTCTCTCTCCTCTCTCTCTCTCTCAAGCAGCTAGGACAGGTGTTCAGAAACAAGGAAAAGTCACCCCTGATGGTGATGGAGGCTTCCACTAACTTCAAACAAATTGTTAAACCTGCTGGCTTTACAATCAAGTGATTGTTGACCTACAGTTGTTCATCATTCAAAACACCAAACAACACATTGTTAAACCTGTTGGCTTTAAAATGAAGTGATTGTTGACCTACAGTTGTTATCATAAAAACATAAACACAAAACCTTTCAAAGAAGAGACCTACGTTTGTATAAACAACCTGTTCTGGCTTTACAATGAAGTGATTGTTGACCTACGGATTGTTCATCATACAAAACACCAAACAACACATTGTTAACCTGTTGGCTTTAAAGTGAAGTGATTGTAACCTATGGTTGTTCTAATAATAATAAAAATAATATAATAATATTTATCCTATAGAGCATATTCCATAAAAATGCTCAACAACGCTGTACATTTCAAGAAAGAGCAAACGGTAAACAATAAAGAGTGATAAAAGTCATGCACATTGAAAAGACATAAAACCTTGAGATATCAAATACTGACTTGCACAAATCAAATGATATGTAAACACGCACCTTAGTACTAATCTACATCAGTTTTGGTCAGAGACCTATACTGTATGTATGCATGTGTGTGTGCATTGTGGTGCATATGTGTGCGCGCAGGGGTGTGTTCACGGAGGTATGTTCGCGTGCATGTGCATGTATGCGCACATCTGTGTGTATTTGTACATAACAACCTTACAAATATCACAGTTATTCAATTATTATTAACTCAATGATCAAACATTATAATGACAATAAACACATTTCACCCCAAAATAATTATTCATTTTTTAACTAAGAAAACTTATCACAGAATATAAATCACACTCACTAAGATCCTTGATTAACACATTGTATATCAACACTAAAACAAATCACATTGCACTCAAAATTAACATATTGTGTAACAACAATAATAATAATTGAAAAACAAATCACATAAGAAAAGTCTCTCTCATTCTTACATCCTCTACAAACTACTTCACGCCTTTACACACACAACACACACACACACACGCGCGCGCGCGCGCACGCACGCACGCACGCACGCACGCACGCACACACACACACATACACGTGCGCGTGCGCACGCAGTTTGTTTTCCTAAGAGACAGGGTTGAGAGTTTCCATACATCTGGGCCAAAGACAGAGAAGGACTTTTTAACCAAAGGTATCGAGACAGAAGCGAGGAACAGTCAGCAGTGAGGTATCAGAAGAACGGAGTGCTCGAGAATGTTTGTATATCTGCAGGAGATTAAAAAGATACGATGGCATGTTCTCATGATATATACACTGGAAGCAGAGACAGGCAACTTTACACCGAATTCTGGCCTTTACAGGAAGCCAACGGAGAGTTCTGAGAAGAAATTTTGCGCTCTCACGTCTGGGCTTGCGGAGAACAAGGCGAGCCGAATGATTCTGTATGTGTTGAAGTTTATTTAGTTGATTGTCGGGGAGACCAGCAAGTACAGAATTACAGTAGTCTAGTCTGGAGAATATAAAAGAGACAGCAAGTTTACTGGCAGCATCAGTGGATAGAAAGGAGCGGACCTTACCTATTCTGCGTAAAAAAGTACAGAGTACGGCATAACAGTTCGGCATGTGCTTCCATAGACAAGGTTTCGTGTAGGTAGAAACCAAGATTCCTGACAGTTTGTGAAAGATGGATACGTCACAACCAGAGACAGACATAGCGGTATGAGTAACCTGATTGATCTTTGAATTAGTGCCAGTCACAATGAGCTCAGTTTTATCATAATTCGTTTTCAATCATGCAGAAAGCCAGCCATTTCTCATGGCAGCCGAATCTCTCATCGCCTGGTGGTCCCAGGCACGCACATGCTTCATGTGAGTAGCAAAGTGCAGGATGAATGGGATTGCCTCAAGCCTTCCACCTGCACTTTTGGACATGGATATGGCCCTTTGCAGTCGGCTGGGCTATAAACAACATTACCTTACCTTTACCTGTCTCACATTGGAACTAGTGTTTGGACTGAGTAGTTGTCGAAACCACAGCTTACCTCATCAACTGAACGTTATACATCTAACTGATAATCATATATATATATATATATATATATAATATATTATATATAATATAATATAATATATATATATTGTGTGTGGTGTGTGTGTGTGTGTGTGTGTGTGTGTGTGTGTGTTTTAATGACATTCCAGTGTGCTTTTAAAAGATGTGTTTTTAGCAAGTTGTGTATGTTGTTTGAAATCTGACTTGAGAGCTGGCTTGGTTGGGCTATATGCAACATTAACATTGCTCGTGTGCAGCTAGTGTGCGCTGGTGTTGCATCTGATTAATGCCGTTTTAATGGTGATAAATAAATGGATGATGAAATGGTGTTGTGGGCGTTCTTAATGTAGAGTGTGATTGTGATGGGCAAGCTACTGATGCAAACAAATTGCACGTAGTCTTTTTTTTTTCTTTAACTTAATCTGAATAGCTGATCTGTTTCATAATGATTTTTTTTCTTCTGCAGTATGTTGACAAGAAAAGCTCAAGCTCTGGAGGAACATTCTGCATGAAAAGAAACAACTGCCTCAGCTCATGTGAACAAAAAAAAAATGCCTGCAAAACTAAACAAAGTCAGCCCTTGACAACAGCTAGAAGAGTTCACAGATCACTCCAGTCTGCAAAATCCATTCCCGTGGCAAAAGATGAAATTTGAATAAAACATAGGCCTGACCTATCAGTTTGAAGTGTGTGGGACACTGGCACCTTTGAGTTGTACCATTCATTGTATGTAGGCGTAGATTTAAAACTCAGTCTGGCTACATTTACTAGGAGAAAATGAGAATGACTGTATGTCCCTCCTTCCCCCCACTCCCCCCCCCCCCCCACTCCTCCCTAGAAGAAGGGGATAGGTGTGTGTGAGTGTGCGTGTGCGTGTGTGTGTGTGTGTGTGTGCGGCGCGCGCGCGGCATGTGGGTCTTTTTTAAAGGGGGAGAAAGGCAGAATGGATGAGGGCAAGAGGGCACCCTCCCCCCCCCCCCCCTTTTTTTTTTTTTTCTTTTCAAGAAATGGCCCTACTGGGGCTGCATGCTTGGCTTCCCATCCTTTCTGTGACAGTGACTGTATGCAACCAGTTGTGTTCTGTCTACATTTCAGAAGAAAACTAGGATGCCCCCCCCCCCCCCCCCCCACCACCACCACCACAACCTAGCTCTACTTTGTTGGTAAAAACAAGCAAAATCTTTCAAATTACCAGTGTTTTGCACTGGTATACTAACACAATCTGAATCCTTTTTTTCCCCTTAATTCTACACTCCCCCCCCCCCCCCCGTAGCCCTCCCACACAGTGGCAGCTACTGGCTCCCATCCCCCTCCACCATTCCCCTTGTCTTTATCCTCTGGACAAAGTTACCAAAAAATCCTGTACTGCAAGCAGTTTGGCAGCATCAATCCTGTGGCGAGGGTCCTGGAGTTAGAACGGAAATTCATTGCTAGGCAAGTTAGCCAGTAATCAGAAGGGAAAAGGCTGACTGTCAAACGTTAATTGCATTAATCCTGCACTACCTATTCCTGTCTTGGAGACAGAGAGGTTGCGCCATAGTTCGTTGTCGAGTTGCAGCGCCTGCTGTGGGTTTTTGGTAGCTTCCAAGCCTCCCGCATCCCACATTTGTCAATTGAAACATTAGGGGTTTCACATGCTTTCAGTCGAAAGCAAATCTACCCTCTGTTAAGACCATCCAACCCCTACGGTTGACACATTCTGGTTCCAGACAGTTAGCAGTTATGGCTTACCTCCCAATGCTGTAACTGTTGAGGTGGACCTTCCGAAGCAGCTGCAGAAGGCGACTGTCTGGTTCTCTGGTGTGTGCACTCTTTTTTTCTATCCTCGTTCCTACTTCTGGTCACTGGGCAGTGGGCATGCCAGTCCTGAGGATCCGTCTCCAGCTGCTGCTCCTGCTCAGACTGCTGGGTGAAGGTCTGTAGCCTCCTGTCACACACACACACACACACACACACACACACACACACACACACACACACACACACACACCACACTCACACCACACACACACACACCACACACACACACACACACACACACACACCACACACTCACACACACACACACACACACACACACACACACACACACACACACACACACA
>JAMYXO010003120.1:15000-20000 GCA_033310375.1 Conus canariensis | reverse complement strand
AAGTTACATGACCATCTACACTGATGGAGACAGTGTCTACCCATTGTAGATTGGCTATTGGGACAGAAAGAAACAAGAAAGAGAGAGAGAGGGGTCGAAACAGAGAGAGAGAGGGAGGGGGGTAGGAGAGAGAGAGAGGGGGGTGGGTGGGAAAGGAACCGACAGACAAGGTTGAAAATGATTCTGAAAGTTCCTTCTCACAACTGTAAGCTGTTCTGACCTTTACCATTCTACACTGCCATCAACTCTGCGACTCTTCTCTCTGTGGTTGAAAATCTCAAGTTGTACGGAGTATAGACAGATTCAGAGCTGTGTTCAACAAAATGCTTTGTGTTCAAAATAAAAGAAAAGGAAACATGGTCCTTAGTAGCACGATCCTCTGATCGGAAAAAAAGCAGGGCTATGAGAGACGAAAGAAAGAAAGAAAGAAAGAAAGAAGGATGGAAATGGGACAATATAATGATGTGAAATCTAACACCACCTCTCAATACAACAGTACTGTCATCTTCATTTTTTCGGAACTAGGGAATGGGTGTCAAAGTAATGTATAATCATTATGGCTCCGAACATCATTCATTATAACGTTTCTTCTGGAATGATTGGTCTTTAGCGATCACGGATGTAATCGATTTATCTATGAATACATACATACATATATATGTATATATACATATATAGATATATACATGTATATATACACATATGTATCTATGTATACACATATGTATGTATATATGTATACATGTATGTATGTATATGGTGTAAGTGAGTGAGTGAGTGTGTGTGTGTTTGCGTGGTGTGTGTGTGTGTGTGTGTGTGACGTACTTCCGGATGTATCTGTAAACTGTCTTTTCAACTGCTCTTGAAAAAAATTGTGAATTTTGTGGAGTTAGTGAGCTAACTTGTATATTTTACAGTTTGCGTGTGTTCTTAACTTGTCGTGGACATTTGTGTCAAGTGCGTTCGTTGCCAATTGAAACAGTGAAGTGTTTTTGTATTTTTTAGAGTCGAGTCGTTTTTTTTTGCTAGTCTAGTAACTGACCTTCACCATGTCTCAAGCTGGCCCAAGTGGTTTATCCGCTGAGATCTTGAAGAACATCAGGTTTGATGACCTTGATATTGAAGGGGCTGTTCTGGGCGCATGGAACGACAGAAATAAGTCGTGTCCGTCTGCCAAAGGCAAAGGGAAAGGGAAAAGAACAAGTGGGGTTAACAATGACGTCAATGGTGATGCTGGAGATATTGCGTCACGAGTTGTAGAACTCCTCGTTCCAGTTCTTGGGGCTACAATAAAGAAAGCTGTGGATGTCTGTATTAAGGAGGTGGTTACAGAACTGTCAGAAAAGGTGTCTGAAAAACTCAGATCTATTTCTGAGAAAGCTCAACAGGGACATCTTTTGCTGCGATACGAGCAGGATAGGCTGGATCAGTATCAGCGAAGGGAAACCATGAGAATCAATGGACTCAAAGAAGAGGAGAACGAAGATCTGGTGGAGAAAGTGATGGAGTTGGGGAAGAAAGTTGGGGTAGATCTAGAAATCAAGGACATCTCTGTTGTGCATAGAACTGGCCTAAAAAACAAGAAAGCCCCAAGACCAGTGCTGGTGAAGTTCACTTCACGAAGAAGCAAGGCGAACCTCATGATGAGGAAGAGAGATCTGCCCAAGCATGACATGAAAGGAGTTTACCTGAACGATGAACTGACACCCCTACGCTTCAAATTATTCAAAATTTGTAAGGCAGCACCTGGTGTGGACAGGGTATCCACTACCCATGATGGCAAAATTGTTTGTCAGCTGAAGGCCGCCCCTGGGAGGAACAGCAATGGCAGTGCGGGATCTTCCGGCAGCAACGCGGTGTACGTAGAGTCACCTGACGACCTTTTCCGGATCGGTGTGACGAAGGTAGACTACACGGCGCTTGGGCTTCAGCACTTCATCTGCACCAGCTAGGGGTTTGCCGGAGGTCGTGGTGATTCATCTGACTCATGTGTAGTCTCAACGTTATGTGCTTGTAGCTGTACTCATTCTTCATCTTGTCTATGTGTTGGTAATTGTTTCTATTCTTCCAATCAATCTTCTGATGAGCGATCATCTAGTGTGGTAACTTCATCTGTGAATCCCTTTTGCTTGCAAACTTGCGTTTCTAATTGTGATGTCAACGATGATTATGTTCTTGATGTGGATGTGGATCACACTGTTCGCCATGATCGTGAGCTGGCTTTTGTATCTTTAAATGTGTGTGGATTGCGTTCCCGTCTCCAGTGTTTGGAATTTGTGAACTATATTCAACTATTCGACATTGTCGTTTTCCTTGAGACTAAAACTGATGACCAAGATGCTTTATTTATCTCTGATTGCTTCAGTGACTGGGGATATGACATTAAACTGTTTAACAGAAAATGCCTGTCTAATCGACGTTCTGGTGGTATTGGAATAGCCATCAAAAGCAAGCTATCTACGTATGTGGAGATTTTACCTTATTCTGGTGGATGTGTGGCTTGGTGTCATTAAAAAGATCATTGTCAGGTTATGATAAAGACTGTCTGATTGGTGGCGTATACATTCCTCCCGAAGGTTCAGTTTATAGCAGTGTTGAACTGTTTGATGTGATTGAGACGGAATTGTTATCATTACAAGATAAATATAAGGATTGTTATGTTTTGTTGTTGGGCGATTTTAATGCTTATACCAAAAGTATGAATGATTTTATTGATATGAATCAGTTCACTCAGTCTGTGTTCTCTGATGTTCTCTGTGACATGAGCGAAGATAATTTCCAACCTTGTCAAAGATCATCTCAAGATAAGCAGAGGCCTAATAATTATGGTTATCGTCTCTTAGATTTATGTAAATCACTGTCAATATACATTTTTAACGGAAGAATTGGTTCAGATGCTGGTATTGGAACATGCACATGTAAAGGAAGCACAGTTGTTGATTACATCATTGGTTCTAGATATTTGATGGAAAATGCAAGTAAGTTTAAAGTTGATGTTTTTGATGCGTTGTTCTCTGATGTGCATTGCCCATTATGCCTGTCTCTTCCAGTTAAAACCTGTTTTGTTTTCAATGAACCTAATGGTACTAAACACTCTCTGCATCAAAGGTATGATGGTGCAGAGATTAGAAGATGGGATAACAACAAATGTAATGAATATAAAGAACATTTAGCAAATTACAATGTTGATGAAATTGTAACTTTATTTGAACAAGGCACAATATCAATCAGTGAAATGAATAAGCGGTTTTCGTCAATTCTTGTTGATTCAGCGAAGGATACGTTTGGTACTTACTCTAATACTTACAATAATAGATATTCAATGAGGCAGAATCAAAGCTGGTTTGATAAGGAGTGTAAGGTTTCTCGAAGCCAGTACTTTAAAGCAAAGCGTAAAGTTAAATGTTCAAATACTGTGCCTAATCTAAATAATCTTGCTGCTAAAAGCAAAGAATATAAAAATGTTTTGAGACGATCTGAAAGAAGAGCAACGAGAAAATGGCATAGAGAATTGCGAGCTTTAAAAACTAGAAATCCAAGGGATTATTGGAGGAAAATTAAAGGCAAAAAAGCTTCATCGTGTCCTATACCTCTTGAAGAGCTTAAAAATCATTTCCAGTCCCTTAATCAAAATACTGGATGTAATGATATCTTTTTTAGTAATGAAGTATCTGAAAGAAATATCAATCTAGACATTCTAAATGATTCAATTACTGAGGATGAAATTGAAAGAGTCATTAAATGTTTAAAGAATAATAAAGCAGCAGGAGTTGATTTAGTAAGGAATGAATATATAAAGAATAGTGTTCCTTATATGACAAAGTTTTATTGTTTATTGTTTAATCGTGTTTTGGATTCTGGTATTATACCAGAAGATTGGGTGACAGGGTTAATTGTACCACTCTATAAAGGCAAAGGAGATCAACAAGACTGCAATAACTACAGAGGGATAACACTGTTGAGTTGTGTAGGCAAATTATTCACGTCAATTCTAAATAGCAGACTTACTTATTTTGTTGAAATAAATGGACTTATTTCAGAAAACCAAGCAGGTTTTAGACACATGCATTCAACGCTTGACCATGCTTTTGTTCTTAAATCATTGATTGACATGTTTGCAATCAACAATAGAAAATTATACTGTGCTTTTATTGATTACAGAAAGGCATTTGATTCTATTTGGAGGGATGCTTTATGGCACAAACTGATGAGTCAAGGCATATCTGGGAAAATACTGCACGTTGTAATCAATATGTATGATCAAATAAAATCGTGCATTTTTCTAAATGGTCAAAAATCAGAGTTCTTTGGCAGTTTTAGGGGAGTTCGTCAAGGAGAAAACCTTTCACCCTTACTGTTTTCATTATTTTTGAATGATCTACAACAGTTCCTTATTGACAATAACTGTTCTACTTTAGAATATGATTTAACGCAAGAGTTGAAACTTGAAAAGTTTATTAAATTGCTTGTATTGTTATATGCTGATGATACAATTTTATTGGCAAATTCTAAATCAGCTTTGCAAATAGAACTTAATGCCTTACATATATATTGCACGCAATGGCAGTTAGAAGTAAATCCAAAGAAAACAAAAATAGTTGTCTTTCATGGTCGAAATAGTATGCGTGAAATTTTTTTCTTTGGAAATGAAAAAATAGAGGTTCTTAATTCAATGAAATATTTAGGCATCGAGTTCAGCAGAACAGGTTCTTTTTACAAAGCAAAAAAATGTGCTTATAATCAGGCTCTCAAGGCAATGTTTTCATTATTACAAACTGCAAGAAAACAGAAATTGCCAATTGATGTTTGCATACAATTATTTTATTCCATAGTTGTACCTGTGTTGTTGTATGGTTGTGAAATTTGGGGTTATGAAAATGTTGATATATTAGAAAAGTTACAGTTACGTTTTTTAAAGTATTTATTTAGATTAAATAAAACTACAATGACTTCAATGATTTATGGTGAAACCGGAATCTATCCTTTATCTGTACTGATTA
>JAMYXO010003120.1:0-5000 GCA_033310375.1 Conus canariensis | reverse complement strand
TCTTTCCCTCTTTCTTCTTCTTCTTCTTCTTTTCTTTTTTGATACACCTACTACCATGCCCTTCCAGGGGCATTACTGACATATTGCTCTTTCCAGTTCCCACTCCTCCCTCCTACTCTCCCTATCCCCCTCTCCTTCTGTCTCTTCTCCCTTTCTCTCCTGCCCACAGTCGCACCCAGATTTGTTTTATCCTGTTCCAAGTGCCAGTATCTAAAGAGCGATCAATATAATACTACTAATAATGATGAATACTTACATAGTGCCTATTCGCGGCTAGAGACCAAGCTCTAAGCGCTTAACAATCCACACTCGTTTACACAACAGGCGGCTTACCTGGGTAGTGCCGACTGAAGAGCTGCAAGCTGGCGCTTCATTCAGTCGTTTCCTGTGACATCCAGTCAATATTATCCAATATCATTCACTCAATATCCTTACTTCCATCATTCATTCCATTTCTCATGCAGGGTGCATGCTATGTGTAACGTGTCATCCATACCAACGGCCAAACTGGCCTTCTCTTCCGAAAGTTGGTGTAGTGATAGGATTTTACGTGTGTGCAAGATGTTATGCGTGCGTTCACACACGGAACCTCGGTTTATAATCTCATTCGAAGGACTGTATGGGAAATGGAGTCAGAACCAATGTTAACTCCGAGGAAAAAATCCCCCTATACCGAAACGGCCTGGCGGAGATTCGAACCGGCAACCCCAGGATCACGAGTCCGGCGTTCTACCAACTGAGCTATTCCGGCATGGAATTCCTACCAAAAGAGATGCTGCATTGCTGCAGAGACAATTTGGTAATGTTCTGTGGTGTCTGTTCTGAGTTGGTGCACATGGCACATTGTCTACTGCCTTATGAATGACATGTACTTCTTGATTGTTCAACAAGGGAACAAGGGTGAACAACCACATGCCCCTCCCCTCTGAATGGTAGAATCTAGCACCTCCAGAAACAATTTCCAATGAAAAAGAATGCTGAGATTTGAACAGTCTCTTCAGGAGAGTTTCAGGGCTTCAGTCTTCCTCTGTGTGTGTGTGTGTGTGTGTGTGTGTGTGTGTGTGTGTGTGTGTGTGTGTGTGTGTGTGTGTGTGTGTGTGTGTGTGAGTGTGTGTGTGTGTGTGCGTGCGCGCGTGCGCACGCAGGCATGCATGCATATGTGTGTGTGTGTGTGTGTGTGTGTGTGTGTGTGTGTGTGTGTGTGTGTGTGTGTGTGTGCTCAACTTAAACATTTTTTGCAGAAAATTAAAAGAGCTTACAGAACCAAACTTTGTAGAAGAATACTATTTGATAACATCTTTCCAGTCACCTCCAACATAATCATGTTACCAAATTTACAGAACGAATGTCTGTGATTTAAACTTTCAGTAATATTTTCACTATTGCGACATGCATCGAATATTTACGTAAATCTATGAAAACCAGCTGAGTTGGACAGACTTATACGACAAGAGAGGAAGCAAAAATCGTCTCCTGATTTACCCTGGAATGATGTTTAATGGCAGCACGGTTCCAGACTAGCAAGACTATTGCCAGGATGAAAAAACATGTTCACACACACACACACACACACACACACACACACACACACACACACACACACACACACACACACAAACACACGCACGCACGCACGCACGCACGCACGCACGCACGCACGCACGAACACACAGAGAGAGAGAGAGAGAGAGAGAGAGAGAGAGAGAGAAGAGAGTACACCACATACACACCAACACACCTAAATGCTCCACCCCTTCACCACCTCCATTGTCTTTTCACCACTCATCCCCCACCCACTCCCAGCCCATTCCCCTTCGCCCCTTCCCCCCCCCTCCCCCCCCCCCCCCCCATTCCACCTCCATCCTAAAAGGCCATACAGTGCCTCGAAAGTCTTCGCCTGATCATATCAGGATAAAGAAATGCTCCACTCTTACTGTCTGCATTGCTGAAGCGATACAGGCTTCGTTTCCATATTAGATGTCCCCTCAGAGCATTATCCTGCCATCAAACCACCGTCATTTGTCGCACAGTGCCCACACAACACACAACTGATCCACTGGTCTGCATAAGTGGAATATCCTTCATGTCTGTTAGGTCCTTAATTTGTCCCACCGGCCCAAGAGTAAAGAACATGATCAAAATAGGCGCAGACAGTCGACGAGTGCGTCACTGAACTAAAGATAGAGCAGTGAAAGCTAAGACACTCCCAGGTTATGGTGAAGTGCCATAAAAAGCAAAGACTGACGTCATCTAGGTCACCCCACACATCCTGCCTGGAGATTATCACCTCTTTATCTGAACAATACCAGAAACAGTTTTCCAGCTGCTTTTCCAGCATCATGTAGGAAAGACATGCTGGCAACTGAATGCAACGTCCGAGTGATTTCAACCACCAAAGTCTATTTTCAGAGCATGTGTTGTCTTGGGGTGCCAAGTGCGTGAAGTGAGGAGTGGGGTTTGTTCAATCTTTGTCAAGACAGACACGTGTCAAACCCTATTCATAATTATACAGAGAGGGCAAGAACACTTGCCAGAAACATTTTAATGAAGCTTTCTAAGAACCTACAGTAATCTCTCTCTTACTGTTCAGAGACCCATGAGCACGCATGAGATGGTGCAGCTACTTTTGACACGCCGAAAAACCTTCTGGTTGAAACCAATGGGAGCTATTTGATACAGTGGATAGAACAGCAATAATGCCTCATTCATGGACACCCCATCTGCATGTCTGATTTTCCTTTCATTGAAGAGCCTTCTGAAGAATTTTTGTGCATGAAGCGAATATGCGCTCCCTTAAGACAAATTGTGAATGACAAATCTATTTACCTATCACTGAAGGGGGAGAGAGAGAGAGAGAGAGAGAAGAGAGAGAGAGAGAGAGAGAGAGAGAGAGAGAGAGAGAGAGAGAGAGAGAGAGTTCGCTGGTCTGAAGAAACCAGCACAAAAGGTCAATGCCCACTTCACAATCTGAATCAGCATTGCGACGATACAGTTTCTGCCTCAACAGGACGCTAGTGAAAGACAGCCTCTGTAGCCTGCTCATCGTGTAGACAGGAAAGACATAAACAGGAGGATGGAGAGACTGGCAGCTGCATACATAACATCACATACGCCATGGGGAGCAGAGACAGAAGAAAGGAAAATAATGCCTTGCCATTGATACCAGTGAATACTTGTCTTTTCCGCGGCTGCAAGTGATCAGAAAGAGCACAGGAGGAAGAAGTCTGACCAAGATGCATCATTTGTTTGCAGTGTAAGGTCATGAAAACCATTCATGTTGGACACACACAGACACGCACAGACACACACAGACACACACAGACACACACACACACACACACACACACACACACACACACACACACACACACACACACCACACCACACCATATCCAATCCATACACACTAATCGTCCTCCCCCTCCACTCTCCCCTCTGCCCCCCCCCCCCCCCGCCCCCCCTCCTCCCCCCCCCCTTCTTTTTTGCCAGACATTTACTTCATACGTCCTCCCCTCGCCCATATCATGAATGCCAACTCAAAAGCCAGTTAGAGCCTCTGAAATCTTCATCAGAGCATCGTGTGTGTGTGTGTGTGTGTGTGTGTGTGTGTGTGTGTGTGTGTGTGTGTGTGTGTGTGTGTGTGTGTGTGTGTGTGTGTGTGTGTGTGTGTGTGTGTGTGTGAAAGAGAAAGAGAAAGTGAGAGGGAGAGAGAGAGACAGAGAGAGAGAGAGAGAGAGAGAGAGAGAGACAGACAGACAGACAGACAGACAGACAGAGAGAGACAGAGAGAGAGAGAGAGAGAGAGAGAGAGAGAGAGAGAGAGAGAGAGAGAGAGAGAGAGATGCTCCACTCTTACTGTCTGCATCGCTGAAGCAACACAGGCTTCATTTCTGTGTCAGCTGTCCCCTCAGAGCCATTATCCTGCCATCAAACCACCGTCATTTGTCACACAGTGCCCACACAACACACAGACTGATTCAGGGTTGTGGGTAACCTGAATGTCTGTCACGTCTGTTAGGTCCTTAACGTGCCCCACTGGTCCAAGCACAAAGCCGGGTTTTGACGGGTGCAGAGAAGAGACGTGTACGTCACTGAACTAAAGGTAGTGCAGTGCTAGCCCAGGGCTCTCCTGGGTTAGGATAATATAATAATAATGATTTCTTATATAGCGCTTAATCAAACGAATTTCTCTAAGCGCTTTACAAAGTCATACTACATTCACCCTTCTCATATACAATAATACACCTTACACCCAACTACAAATACTATTACTACAATAACTAACAAATCCTAATCCTACCAATGTGACATTCACTTATTCTTCAAATATCACTACAAAAACTTAATCCTATAACGTTCAATCATACAACAAATACATATAATAGAGAACATACACATACGCTACATTTGAAAAGGCTCAGACGGCTATGAGTTAGGTTGTACCCCCCCCCTCCTCTCCCCACAGCATTAACTAATTATGAGAAAGTAGATGGGTTTTAAGTTTAGACTTGAAAGAAGAGATAGAATCTGAATGTCTGAGACAGTCTGGCAGTCTGTTCCACGTCGCTGGAGCTTGAAAAGAGAAAGATCTTTCACCAGTAGTAGTCCTGAAGCGAGTCATTCGCAGAAGGCGGTCGTCAGCACAGGAGCGTAGTTGTCGAGAGGGGGTGTAGATTTTAAGGAGATCTGAGAGATAAGAAGGTCCATTTTCAAGGAGAGCAGAGAAAGTGAGAGTTGAGATTTTGTACGAGATACGGTTTGAGACAGATAGCCAGTGAACAGAGTGGAGGAGAGGCGAAATGTGAGCATGTTTTCTTGCTCTACAGACGACTCGGGCTGCATGATTTTGGATTCGCTGTAATCTTTCTATCAGGTATTTTGGAAGGCCGGCCAAAAGTGAGTTGCAGTAATCTATTCTAGATAAGACAAATGCACAAATGAGAGTTTCTGTATTATCTGTAGAGAGAAGGTGACGTACAGAGCTGATTCTTCTTAGTTCT
>JAMYXO010003119.1:0-21165 GCA_033310375.1 Conus canariensis | reverse complement strand
TTTCTGTTGTTGGTTCTTTCTTGGTCGACTCCATCAGGGATTCGGAGCATCAACGCTCTTTGTGGACCAGGATTTGGTTCCCCCTGAGGCTCAGCAGGGCGCCAGTCAGTGGGTTGGAGGCTGTTTTTACCTCCACCCGTCCTTCTGTACTTATTCCCATCTCCACCCCTACTTCCGTGGAGAAGTATGGGCCATCGCGGTGGAGCGACCTCTATATTCCCTTCTCATAGGGAATACCATCACATTTGCAGACAGACGCAGTCAATCTGTGTCTACGGATCTGCCCATACAGGCGTGTTTGGGAGTTACCACGCGCGCCAAAGCAAAGAAGCAGGAACAGGAATTGCGTCCTGTTCTACAACCAATCTCTGACGAGGTTCTTGCAAGGGCCGATCCTGCTACCATGGTTCATCTTCAGGCCAGGGACTTGGATGTCCAACGCTTTAAACTGGTGGATCGTCCTGCTCAGTCTGCCCGACATGCCAAGGTGAGCTTTAAGCTCCACAAGGGGATCCTGTTTAGGGTCTTCACTCGGCAGATTGGGTGGTCAAGCAGTTAGTCGTCCCCCAAGGCTTGAGAGAATCCATTCTCCGGCAGGCCCATGATTCACCCATGGCAGGCCATATGGGCTCAAAGCGGACTCTCGAGCGAGTAAGACAGGACTTTTTCTGGCCGGGAATGAACTTTCAGGTTAGGCGGTACTGCCGCAGTTGTGATGTCTGCCAACGGACAACGCCCAAGGGTCGCTTGACACGTGTTCCCCTAGGATCAGTGCCACTGGTTGGGGAGCCATTCAGCAAGGTTGGTGTTGACCTTGTGGGACCTATTAATCCACCATCCGATCGCGGTCACCGCTACATTTTGGTAGTAGTACACTATGCGACTCGATACCCAGAGGCTGTCCCACTTAGGACTATCGATGCCCCTACTGTTGCTGAAGCCTCTGGCAGATTTGGACGCGCACTGGCGTGCCCAAGAAATCCTTTCTGACCAGGGAACTCAGTTTCTGTCTGAAACCATGCAGGAGGTAAACACTCTTCTCAATGTTCACAAGGAGACGACGTCACCCTATCATGCGCAGGCCAGTGGCCTTGTCGAGCGCTTTAATGGGACCTTGAAGCAGATGTTGCGTCGCCTGTGTGCAGAGCAACCTCGTGAGTGGGACCGTTTTATCCCTGCCGTGCTGTTCGCCTACAGGGAGGTTCCACAGGAAAGCATGCGCTTTTCCCCTTTCGAACTCCTGCATGGCAGAACAGTACGAGGACCCACCAACATCTTGAAGCAGATGTGGACCCACAACGATATGGAACCTGTCGTCAAGGAGGAGAGTCGATATGTGGTTGATCAGTGTAACCGCATCGCTGACACCTGCCAACTTGCTCAGCAGCATTTGCGGTCGGCAAAAGCCAAGTACGAGGCTTTGTATGACAAGCGCAGCGTTGAGCGTTGGTTCGAGCTGGGTGATGAAGTATTGCTTCTCCTTCCCCAAAAGAAGAACAAGCTACAGCTTGCTTGGCAGGGCCCTTTCGTGGTCTGCAGTCGCGTGGGTGATTGGGATTCCCGTATTAAAGTGCGAGGGAAGGCTTTTGTATCACGCTAACCCCTGAAAGATAGTGCGGCAAACTCAGTCCCAGCAGGTCACCCTGTGTCGCGAGGTGGCGATGAGGATATGTTCCTCTCGTCGAGGAAGGTCGGGGCAGGACGTTTGTTGGGGTTCCCAACCCTTTTCCCTGGCTCAGACAGAACAATTGCTAGGTTAGTCAGGATTCTAGGTGTACTCGCAGATCGCCCCCTGCACAGTGATGAGTGTGAAAACGTGTGCTGATAAAACGCGCCAAAACAAACAGTATGATTTCCCAAATGGGAAGAAGAAACTGGAAAAAGTTCAGATAGGGGGTGGGGGGTAGATGCTTCAGGGAATGACGATGATGTAGACTTAGCTCTTGTTCTCTGCGTCGTTGTTGGCGTGGTCGTTGTAGATTAGGGGTTTGATGCCCAGCCCCCCTCCTTCACGATTTGCAGGACGTGGTTGATGAGGTTACGTGATGATGATCGTGGGTTGATAGATGTTGAAGACAAAAAAAAAAAAAAAATAAAAAAAACTGGAGGACAGACGGACAGTTTCTCAGAAATCTCTTCACGACTGTACGTCTGCTCTTGTTCTTCACACCCCCCATCCAACCCTTTACAATAGCACGCACTATCTTAGCTAGCTTCTGTACACACTCTTGAAGTCTCTTTGTTTAAATAGAATAGCATCAATGAAGAAAAAACTTATGAGGTTCGTTCTTTACTTGATAATTTACTACAATTAATCTTACTCCATTATTTTGTCAGAGAAGATCATCTCACTTTACCAACTTCTATTGCACAAATATGTTCATTCCCAAGTTGGATAACCTGTGGAGGAAATAATCATTGATTAGAACATTCAGGGACACGATGGAAATGGGGGTGAACGAAGAGGTGATGAATATCGCGATGTGGGGGCCGAGCATGCTTGCCTCACGATCCCAAAAGTCGAAAATAATGATCGCGATAAAAGGCTTGAATATGAAAAAGTTTGTGAATTTGTGATAGAATGTGATTTACTTTCCCCAAGAATCGCATGGACTAGTCTTTCTTTTGCAGCATAAACGAAAATTAAATTTGCAGGTATCTCGTTTTGTCATATACTTTGAAAAAGCATTGATGTCATTAACCATTTCTTGTTGTTGCCGTAAACTTGAACTTTACAAATCTGACTCCAGATTCATAAGTCTTATTTCATCTTTTTTATGTGACCGGAAAACAATTATTAGCTGTAGCTTGTACAAATTTGGTCAACATTTATGCCTGTCACATATGGTGTTCCACAAGGCTTCTGTGTTAGGACCTCTCTTTTGTTTACTATTTACGTTAATGATTTGCCTGTGGTTTTGTTAAATGTAAACTGCGAAATGTATTGGCAAGATGATACATCTCTTCAAGAAAACGACTCCTGATGTCTATGAATGTAACAATTAAGCTCAAGCAGATATCATAAACTTACTGAATGGACACAACTAAACATTGTCAAAAAAAATTGGTAACCTTCTGGTCCTATAAAACTTTTTGCAACCAAGGGATTGATTTCTTTAATTTTCCCCCCCTTTAAAAGATGCTTTTTGGGGGAACAATTTTCCTTCTAAGATTTCCCGGGGGCCCTATTTAGCAAAAACCCCGGGAATTTTTGATTTTGAAAAACCCGCTCAATTACCCCCCTTCTTTGGTTTTTTGGGAAGGGTATGGAGGGCCCTTCCATAATTGGAAATCAGGGCCTTTTTTCCTAAAATTTTTGACCGTTTTTTTTGGAAAAAAATTTTTTCCTCTAAAATTTTGGGGCCCAGGGGGGGTTTTTAAAACCCTTAAAATTCAGACCCAACCTTTTTCCCCTAAAAATCTATCCCGAGGGACTTTTTTTGTGAAAAAAACTTCTCCGAAATTCTGGGCTTTGAAAAAAAAGTTTTTCCCAACCCCCCTACACCTTATGGTTCCCAACTTCTTTTTTGGGGTTTTTCCATGAGTTTTGGAAAAACAGGAAAACCTGCCCTTTGGGGTTCGTTTTTACGTCCAAATTCTAAGTCCCTTTTTTTGGAAACAAAAAAAGTGGTGTATAACCCTTTTAGTTTAAAATTTGGGGCCCCAAATTTTTTCCTTTTTTTCATTTTGGGTTAAGTTTTCTTTTTTTTTGAAAATGAAAAGGGCAAAGGAGATGTTTCTCCCAAGGCATTTCGGGAGTCAAATTTTCTCTTTTTCAAGCAGGTTTTGTTCAGGGTTCCTTGGTCCAAAGGGAAAAAAATTGGGGTTTTAACTGCTTGAATCTAAATTTTCTGTTTACCAACCCCCAAAAACCAAAATTTTGGGGGGGTACCCCCTGGGGAATTAACCTTTTATTTGGGTTCTTGTTTTGGGGGCCCCCTTTTCTTTAAAAAAGCCCAGTTGTTTAATAAAAACCGTGGGTTTGGTGTTTTTTTTTGTGTATTTTTGTTTTTGTTTCCCTTTTTGGGGTTTGTGTGCAAAAATTTTAATTTTTCCCGTCTGTACTGGGTTTTAAAAATTTTTTTGGAAATTCCGGGGCCCCGACGTTGGAAGCGTCCCAAAAACTAAAATTTAAATTTGAAAAGTTTTTATTCTTTTTTGGTTGCCCCAACAAAAATTTGGAAACACTCCCCAAAAAGTTATCTTTAAGCTTGCCATGAAAAAACAAAACTTTTAGTTTTTAACCCCCAAAATTTAAAAAAAAGGGGAAAAACGGGTGGAAAATTTTAAAAATTCCCCTTTAAATTATTGAAAAAAAATAAAAAAAAACTTTTAAGAAAAATTTGAATTTTTTTAAATGAAAAAAAAAAAATTCTTTTGTCCCTTTTGAAAAATTTTAAATTTTCCTTTTCCCGAAAAAAAATTTTTCCCATTTTGAAAAGAATTTCGGAAAATTTGGGGGGGTTGGCTTTCCCCTTTTAATAATTGGGGGGAGGGGGGGTGGGGTAGGGGGGGGTGGGGGTTTTTTTTTTGGGACAAATTTCACCCATTTTTTTTGTTGTTTTTTTTGTTTTTTTTGTTTTTGGGTTTTTTTTTTAATTTTTTTTTTTTTTTTTTTGCAAAGGGGAAAAAAAAAAAAAAAATTTGATTAATTTTTCCACTTTAAAAAATTTTGCTTTTTTTGATTTTGAAAAACCCAAAAACCAACACAAAAACAAACCCAAAAAAACCCCCCTGTTTTTTATTTTTGGGGGAAGGAAACAAATTTAAAAAATAGGGGGAAAAAAAGACGGAAGCCAACAAGGGGCTTTTCCCCGACGTTTGGGGTTTTCCCCGATGGGGCCTTTTTCTTCGGGCAATATTTACCCCAAACTTTTAAGGAAAATTTCGAAACGGGGGGCGCAATCGCACCCTTTTCCCTTGTAACTTTTGGGCCAAACAGAATCTTGAAACCCCCGTCAGCGGTAACGGGAAAAATTTTTTAGCCACCAAGGGATGGTTAGTGTTAATGGTTCCAAAGTTTTTTTTCCCCCTTGTAAACCCGGACATTTGTTAACTAGGAAAATTTCCCCTTCGTTTGTTTTTTTGGGTTCGGAATTCCCCGGGAATGGGGAAAGGGGGTTTCACAAAACCCCTTGGGGGGGTTTGTAGGGAAAGGGAAATGGTTAAGGAATAAAAAGTTTTCTGAATCGGAAAAGGGTTAAAATTTTCCCATTTGTTGATTTTTTTTGGGTTTTTTCCCGCGTTTGGAATCTGAATTTTTAAACAAACCACAACAAACCCCAACCCCACCACACTCACACACAAAACGGATGGAAAACCTTTTCCCAACACCTCTTGGACAGTTAAAGGGGTTGTTTTCAGTCCCCCCGGGAACCTTGAAAAAAAGTAATTTCGGGGGTGATTTCCACTGGCTCCTTGGGAAACTAAACACTTTTTTTTTGGAAGGAATTTAGACTTTCCAAAAAAAAACCCAGGTTCCTGAAATGCGCGGAACAAGTTCAAAGGGCCCAAGGGGTACATTTTCCAAAAATGGGGGAGCTCTTCCCCCCCTTTTCCCCAAATTAATTTTTCCCTATAACGGGCCGGACCCCCCCAGTTTGGGGCCCGGGACCCCCCCCTTCCCCAGGGGAAAAA
This sequence comes from Conus canariensis, assembly GCA_033310375.1. NCBI lineage: Eukaryota > Metazoa > Mollusca > Gastropoda > Neogastropoda > Conidae > Conus > Conus canariensis. The sequence continues at coordinate 15,528 of JAMYXO010003119.1, read as the reverse complement.
ACCCCCTGTGCAAAAATGGGCCCAACCCCAGTTCAGGGCCCCCAATACCCCAAATTTTGCTTTCTTCCACCCCCCCTAAAAAGGGGTTTTAAGGGCCACCCACAGGGAGTTTTTCCCTTTTTGGGCACTTGTCATCCCCTTTATCCAGGGGGGGGAAAGGGAAATTTTTGAGTCCCCCCAGAACTGAGACGGAAAATAGAAACCTAGTTTCCCCAAGAAACACCCCCCCCGGAATTTTTGGCCCCAAAAACGGGGGTTTGGGGGAAAAATTTGGGTTTTGGGGGGGATTTTTTGGGGTTTTTTGGGGGATCTTTAAACGAAAAAACCAAAAAATTTATTTCCTTCCTCTTGGACGCCCTTAATTTTTTTTAATTTCCGGGAAAATCGAAAGGAAAACGTTTTTTTGGAACGAGGGTGTTAAAAAAAATGGGAAAACCCCCCAAAAATTTAAGAAAAAAAAAATTCCCAAAAATTTATTTTTTTTTAATTTAATTAACTGTAAAAACCTTTTTATAAGGCAAAAATTTTGAAAAAAAAAAAAAAAGGAAAATTTTTGGGCGGGAAAATTTCATATTTTTTTCAAAAAGTGGGGTTTTTAAGGAAAAAAAGGAAAGAAAGTTGGTTAGAAAACCCCAAATTTTTTCTGGTTGGGCCGGGGCCCCATACACCCTTTTTTAAGTGGGAAAAGGCCGTTGGGTGTAATTTTCCCAGTGGGAAAAAAGGAAGAAAAATAAATTTTTGTGAGTGCTTGGGCCTAACCAACGAAAAGGTTGAAGGGTTTAAAAAGAAAAAAGTAGGGGGAACAAAAGAAAAAATAAATTTAAGGTTTAATTTTTGGGGTTTTTTAAAAAAGTTTAAATAAATTTTAAATTTTGAAACAAAAAAATATTACAAATTTTTAAAAAAAATTTTAAAAATGATAAAATAGGAAAAGGGCAAAATTAAGAAAAAATTTTTAATTTTTTTGGGGAAAAGGGTTAGTTTGGGGAAAAGGAAAGTTTTTGTTGTCTTTTGGGGGGAAATTTTTCGAGTTTGAAGGGGGGTTTGGGACATTTCCCCTTTGGGGTTTGAGGGGCCAAAGGGTGGGGGGAAAAGAGGAAAGGGGTTTTTTTTTTTAAAACCCGGGGGGAAAGGCGGGAAAAGGGCAAAAAATACCCCCAACAAACCAATAAACAAAACCCCAAATTTTCAGGCCCTTTCAAACCAAAAATCCCTTTGTGTCTTTTTCGGTCCCCGGGCAACCTTTGGAAAAATCAATTTGGGGAATTCAAAGAAAAGGGGCCCTTTACAACACTTTTTTCCTCACTAGGCCCAAAGGGGTTAGTCTTTTCTCGTATGCTCCTTTTTGGGAATACTTCCCCCCCAATTTGTTTGGGCCCCCCTTCGTTCGTTGAGCACATAATTTTCCCATTTTCATTTTGGGTTTTTTGAAAGGGTTCTTTGAAAAAAAAAAAAGGGGGTTTAAAATTCCTTCCCCCCCAAAAAAAGGGGTTCCCGGGAGAAAGGGGTTTTCCTTCAACCCCAAACCGTTTTAAAAAGGGGGCCCTTGGTAAAATTTTCTTGGGGGGGGGACTGCCCTTTTCCTTCTTTTTCCCAAGGGGTTTCCCGGTAATTGGGAACCTTAAAAAAAACCAAATTTCCCCTCTTTGCCAGGGGGAATATGATAAAATAAATAACAAAAATTTCACATTTTTTTTGAGTTTAAGGGGGTTAAGCGAAGGAAAATTAAAGGGGAAAAAGAGGGGGGGGGGAGGGTTGAAAACTTAAAAAAAAAAAGGAATATTTAAATTTAAAAATTTAAAGGGGTAAAAAAAATTTTTTTGTTAATTTTTGGTTTTGGTAAAAAAAAGGAGAGTGGGGTTTTTTGGGGTTTTTAAAACAGGGGGTTCCGGGGGGGTTTCGGGACATTTTCTTCCCCGGGGTTAAGACGTCCCCCCAAATAAACAAGAACCAAAAACTTTTGGGAAGGTTTAGAAACCCAAGTTTTTGGGGAAATTAATTTTTTAAAAACCCAAAAAATTAAAAAGGAAAAAAAAATAAAATAAAACAAAAAAATTTAAAAAATGTTTCAAAATGGGTACCTTTGTTGGTGGAAAAGGGAAAATGAAATGTTGTGGGTCTTTTTTATCCCTAAATTGATGTTTTGGGAAAACTTTGTTTTTTAATTTTAAAAATGGGTGGTTAAAAAATTTTAGTCAAATGGGGGAAAAAGGGGGGCAACAAAAAAGGGATAAAAACCGTTAAAAACCGGTTTCCAAAGCCCTTTTTTTTTTAAACTAAACCCCTTTGGGGAATTCCACAAAAACGAAATTACCCTTTTTTCCCCTTTTGATTAAACATGGTTTTTCCCTTTTTCCCCTTCCCCTTTGGCGTCCTTTTAAATTGTTAATTTTTTGGTTTTTGGGGGTGTCCCCTTTTTTTGTTTGTATTTTTTTGGAAAAATAATTTTTAAAATAATTAAAAGAGGGGTTTCCAAAATTTTCCAAAAACCCCCAATTTGAATTTACTTTTCCTTTTTGGGAAAAACCCCATTTTTTTCCCTTTTTTTCCAATTTTTGGAATTTTTCTTTAAATAAAATTTCCCCGGCGCCTTTTTTTATTCAAAAAAATAAAAAATTTTTGGGGGATTTTAGGGGGTTTTGGGGGGGGAGGGGGGGGTTGGGGGAAATTGTTTTTTTGGGGTTATTAGGGAAAAGGGGTGGTAGATGTAAATGGGGTTTTGGGTTTGTGAGGGTTTTGAAGTGAAATTTAAAGGGAAAAAATTAATGGAAAGGGAAAAAGGGGGTGTAAAAAAACAAATTTTTTTTGGGGGAAAACCTATCGAAAACAAAAAAACCTGCAAAACTTTCAGCTTTAAAAGGTTTTTTTGGGGGATTAAAAACCCCTTTGGGTTGGGGTCCCCAATCCCTGAAGAGTTTTTTTGGTTGGGGTTTATTCCCAAAGTTTATATCGGATTACTGGGTAATTTTTTGGGGGGAAAAGTCAAAAATTTTTCAGGGCCAAGACAAAAATTGTATTTTTTGGGATTTAAAAGGGTTTTGGGGGAGAATGGGGGAATATTTTTTTAAAAAAAAGTGGTTTTTTGGGGGAGAGGGGGTTTTTTTTGTGGGGTTTAAAGGTTTGGGGGGGTTTTAAACCCCGGGCCGGACCCCCCTTTGAGCTATTCGGAAGTGGAGAACCGAAAAGTTTTGGAAAAAATTTTTTCTTTTAAGTCGCAAAGCACCCGTTATTTAAACCCCTTTTGGCCCCAAAACCCAATTTTTTCCCAATCGGTTTATTTTGTTAAAAATTTTAGGGTTTTTCATTTTCCCCCCAAACCTACGGGACTATTTTTTTTTTCCCAAAAGAGGGGAAAGAAAAACTAGAATTTCAAAAAATATGGGACAACAAGCCCGTAAGCTTTTTTTGGGACCCTAATGTTTTTTCCAAAATTTCCTCTTCGACTTTCTACCCCCCAACGTTTTGAAACTCCCCTTCTTGGTAACTTTTTTCCAGTTCCCCTTCGTTACCACTCTAAGAAATTGGGGGAATTTCCCGCATCGAAAATTGTTGGGGGTTTGACTCCCATGTCCATGATAAATCCCAATAAAAAATTTTAAATCCTTAGGGGGCCCGTTTCCCCCAAATTTATTTTTTCCATCGAAAACCGTACCCAGGTCATGTCAAACAGCCAGGCGAAAAAGGAAATGCCATTTGTGTTTGGTGCCCTTTTCCCAAAGCCCAAAGTTCTCCGCTCAGATACAGTCTTGGAAAAATCAAAATTACGGGGTGTAAAACAGACGAAACGCCTGTGTTCACCCATAAACAAAAAGAGTTCATGCTTTTTTGGGTGTTTCCCCCAATTGCAATAGTGAAAACTTTTGGGACAAAAACTCCTTCATTTGGGGGGTTTCTTCCCCCCCGATTTTAACACCAACAATGTCTTCCCAGCGCAACTTTTAACCCCGGTGCATGTTTATATTTTTCCCTTGGGTTCTGGGGTTGTCTTTTTTGGTCTATAAAAAATTTTGGGAAAAGTTTTTGGAACGGACGGGGGAAGCGGGAGAACACGGAAGTACTACAAAGCCCAAATTTTGGGGTCATTCCCCCTCGCCGGGGCCCGTTTGGTCGGAGGGGAAAAACCGTGTTGCTGACACCCACACTCACACTATACAACCCCCTACAATACACACACTTTTCCCCACCCCTCACACCCCACAAAAAACACACCACCCCCACACACACCCCACACACACACCACACACCCCACACACACAAACACAAATTATTTTTTATCTTGTCAAAAAGGGACGTCAAAAATTAAGTTAAGAGGGCCCAATTTGGGGTCACGTAAAATCACGTTTAAAAACATGCCCAAAAAAAGAATCTTCAGCCTTTTTAAATTTGGCCCATTAAATAATTAAAAAAGGGAAAATTGGGGCAAAAGAAAATTTCCCAGACCTTTAAAAAAAGAAAACCACACCAAAAACCGCACCACACACACCAAACCACACACACACACACACACACACACACCACACGCCCCACACACCCTACAACAAAACAACCCCACAAACCACACACACCCCACACACACCACACAAAACCAAAACACACACACACCCCAACAAAAGGGCACAAACACCACACACACACCCCAACACACACAACACCCCAAATAAAAACCCCAAGCATGAGACAGATAAAACAAAACCGAGGGGAAAAATTACGGAGTCAGAAGACGACAGACAGACAGACAAAAAGGGAATCACAAGGGGCACAAAACGATTTAACAGACAAAAAAAGTGAGAAAACGAGATAGACAAAAGGGAAAGGGCTAGGGATGGGTTTCGAAATGACAGCAACCAACAACACCCAACATGGAAAAAAAAGGACTACCCAAGAAAAAATTGGGAAAATTTTAACTAAACGAACGATTTTTTTAAATAAAGAAAAATCAAGAGAAAAAGAAAATACGCAAAGAAAGAAAAACTTTAAAAGGTTTTGGGGGGGGGGGGGGGAGGGGGGGGGGGGGGGGGGGGGGGGGGGGCAAAAGAAAGAAAAAAGGAGAGAAAACAGGATACACGGGAAGAAAAAACCCGAAAGAAAGGGAGTAAAGAAACGGGAAGATGGGAAAGAAAAAAGGGAAAAGACGAAGTTTAGAAAAAAAGGGACAAACAAAAACCCAAAAAAAAAGAAAGAAAGTGCACACCGAAAACAAGGCACAATTGACAAAAATTTTGCCACTCCGTCTGTCTGGAGAGAAATAGGTGTTGTGCTGCAGGTGAAAGTTCCGTAAACCCCTTGTCTGGGGGTGCCGACCCCCTTTCTTTGCCCGCCCGGGCGGCGCCCCCTTTTCTTCCCACGGGGCCTCTCTCCTCTGCCCCGGGGTTCCCCCCCTTAAAATCCCGGGCCTTTGGAAGTGGATTCCCCCGGGGTTTTGACAACGGTTTCCGGGAAGCCCCCCTTGTTCCCCTCCCAGGTCCTAAACCTGTGCCCCAAGGGTTGGGGTTAAGGTTTGCCAAAGAAAAAACCCAAAAATTTTTTCGAAAAACAACAAAAAGCAAAGTAAAAGAAAGAATAAAAAGGGAGACACGATGGGTTTTTTTTCAATAAAGAGAAAGTAGACAACAAAAAAAATACCAAAAAATTAAACAAGACAGAACATAAAATGGGCCCAATGAAGTACAGAGAGAATGAAAGACGGACACGAGCAAGTTTGAAAGAAAAGAGGGGAGAGAGGAAAAGAGGGGAGGGGGAGAGAGAGGAAAAAGGGGAGAGAGGGGAGAGAGAGAGAGGGAAAAATTAGAAAAGTTAAGGGGGAATAAAGGGGGGGGGGGCAAAAAAAGCAACTCCAAAAAAAGGATTCAAAACTTTAAACTGAAATTTTTAAACAGTAAAGTATAGGAAAAATGAAAAGAAGAGGGCCAAAGAAAAACGGGGATTTTTTCAAAAAGAAGAAAAAAAGAAAGAAGAAGACCTCCAACAAGAAGAATGTTTTTGGTTGCTTGTTTGTTTTTTGTTTTCTGGGGGGGCAACAACAGTAGCGGGCATTGCCCCCTTCCGTTTATTTTGGTCTGACCAAACGGGCCCAGCCACCCCAACCCGTAAACTTGTTCCGTGGTTTCTCCCCGGGGTTTTTTTTTCCCACGGGGGGGGGGGGAAGACGGGCCCTATTCTTCATAGAAAAAACAACCAGGGTTTAAATTTTGGGAACAGGTCGACTTCAAGCTCTCCCCCCCCTACCGCCCGGGCCAAGCGAAAAATTTTTCCCCCTTTTTGTGAGTGTGTTTTTGTTGTTTTTTTTTTTTCCCCTTTTGGGTTGGGGAAAAGGGGCCCGAAGATAATGCCGAGTAACACTCCTTTCCCCCGAACACTTTTCCCATGCATGGGGCTTTGGGGTGCAGCATGAAGTGTGTCTTTTTTCTCTATGTGTATGCGCGCGCGGAGCTCCCATTTGTTGGTGCCGGTCCTGTTCGGGCCGGAAAAATTCGAAAGATTTCTTTTGTAATTGTTTCCTTTGAAAGGGGATGGTGGGGGTTTTAGTTCAAAAAAGGAGAAAGAGATGCTTTACGGGGAATTGTTTTAATTACGTTTTCTTTTCCCTTGCCCCATTTTGGTTTTCTTTTCAAATTAAAAACCAAAAATTTTAATCAGAAGTTATAACATTTTTAAAGGAAAAAGAAAGCATTAAACAAAGAGGGTTATTGTTTAAACCAAAAACAAACACATAAAAAGTAAAACAAAAAAAAAGGCCCCTAAGTCGGGGCCCCTGAAGTCAATCTAGGGCATGGCCCCTAATTTAAAACCCCAACCCTTCAAAAATTTCCTGTGTGTTTAAAATTCCAACCCCTAATTTCCCCTTTTTTGGGTTTGTTAGGGATATTGGGGTTTAAACATTTTTTACAAAGCCCTTTGACAGTTGAACCCCCCCCAGAAAATATAAAAAGGGCCAATAAGGGGTGCGTTTGAACAAAAACCTGCCACGTTACGTTTTCGAGCGCGCGCAAAACTCATTCCATTTTTCTCCGTGGTGTGTGTGTGGGTGCGACTGAAATTTTTTAAAGTCCCCAGTGGTCATTGGGGGTGACTGTATTTTTAAAGTACAGTGGCAAAATTTTTGTGAGGGGAGTTTAAAGTACAGTGGTTGTTATTTTTTGTGATGTATTTTAAAAAGTACAGGGGGTTAGATATTGGGGGAAACTTTAGTTTAAAGTACAGTGGCAATATTGGTGTGACTGTAGTTTTAAATTTCAGTGGCAATTTTGGGTGGGACTGGAGTTTAAAGAAACAGTGGTAGAAATTGGGTTTGTAAACTGAAATTTAAGTAAAAGGGGTAAAATTGGTGTTACTGTATTTTTAAAGTACAGTGGTAAGATATTGGTTGGACGGTAGGTTTAAATTTCCAGGGCCAGTTTATTGGTGTACTGTTTTTAAAAATTACATCCCAGATTTGGTTTTGTTTTTGGCCCGTGAAATTTTTAAAATTTTTTCCCTCCCCACCCCCTTTTCTCTCTTCGTCTTCTCTCCCCTCTTTTTCTCTTTTACTCTCTCTCTCCTTCTATTTTCTCTCTCTCTCCCCAAACTACCCGGGAAAGGGTTTACAAAACTTTTTGGGTCCAAAAAATTTTCTTTTATACCACCGATAAATTGAACCCTAAATAAAAAAATTTACATATAAGAAAAACGCGGTTCCCTCTGTGACGAAATGTTTTGGTTCCCCTTTTTTAGAGAGTCTGGCCCAATTGTTTTGTGTAGGCTTTTAAAACCTTTTGTGGGGGTTGATTCCTTTTTTTAATTTGAATCTGTTTTTTCTCCCGAGCTTTTTCTTAGGGACTCTGGTTTGAGCAAATTTTTCTTTGGGAAAAAGGCACTGAAACCTTAAATAAATAGGTTTTCCTGAAAATATCTTTTTTCGTCGTTTTCCCTCCCATTATGATCTTTTTGGCGCTCAAGGAGTGGGGGAGAAAGCGATTTTTTTTTTTTTTCGTGTTCATTACTCCCAATGTTGTTTGTTTTGGCCCCTGAAAAAAGGCCCAGAGGTCGAACGGGGCCCCCAGGGTTTTTGTCTTTTTTGTTTTAAGCTCCCTTTTTTCTGGGGGAAAAGGACTTTTTTTGTTATTTCGTTTCAAAATTGGCCCAAAACCTTGCAGTCATTTTAAATTTTTTGAAATTTAAATTTTTAAATCATTATTTTTAAACCAATGCCAGCCCCTCAGCAATGAGCCTTTGTTTTCCCTTCCCTGGTTGTTGTCGGGTTTTGTTTTTTTTATGTCAGCGGAAATTTTGGGCACAAAGAAAAAAACCCCAAACCCCAACCTAAAGAAAGCAAATTTGGATTTTGTAGGAGGTGGTAAAGTGGAAAACCCTTTGTGGGTTGGATGGTGTGGAGGGGTTTTTAGGAAAAGTGCAGGGGGAAGCAGACGGATTTTGGGTTTCCAATCGGAGCAGTGCGGGAAAGGAGAAATCTGAAAGGGCCGGGTTTCCAAAAAAGTTCAGCGTCATCAGACGGTAAACACTCCCAGGTTCCTGCTCACTGCCTGTAACAACTTTTACCCCCGGACAATCTCTTTGAGGGGTTTTCCCGTGCATTCAAAAGTGCCCTTTCAATCAAACACCAATTTTTCAAACCGTCCCGGAAATGGCAACAGGGGCCTTTCTTTTTTCAACCCACCCCAAAGTTTTAAACCCCTGTTTTCATTACAGTGTCCCAAATTTTCCCCATCAACTCCCCAAATACAACACACCTCTATTTGTTCCCATAAAGCCCCTTTTTTTTTTCCCTTTACGAAGTAAACTTTTTGGGATTTTGGGGGTTTTGTGTTTTTTTTAAAAATACAAAGAAAAAAAAACCCCCATACTTGGCTTTTCAAAAATTACTTCCCTTGGAAAAAGTTTCCTTTAAAACCCCTCTCTCTCTCCCCCTCTTTTCTCTCTTGTATGTTCGTAAAAATTAAAATTTGCGTCTATCCCCTTTTTGTCATTGGGAAAAGGTTTGGGCTCTCTCCTCTCTCTCTCCGCCCACTCCCCTCTCTCTCCTCATCTCCCCCTCCTTCTCTCCTCTCTCCTCTCCTCTCTTCTTTTCGTCCCCTGCTCTGGGGCCCGTCTCCATACTCAGCCCTTTCCTCTCCTTTTTAACCCTCTCTCTTTCCCCCTGTCTGTTGTCTGTCTGTTTTCGGGCTGTCTTTGTCTCCTGCCTTTTGTCTCTTTGTCTCTGTCTCTCTGTCTCTGCGTCTGGGCTGTCTCTGTCTTTTGTCTGTCTGTCTGCCCGGTCTGTCTCCCCTCCGTCCCTGTCTGTCTGTTGTTGTCTGTCCCCCTTTTCCCTCTCTCCTCGTTTCTCTCTTTTCTCTCTTAAATTTCTTTTTGGTCAAAAAGACAAAGGATTAGCTGACCATTAAAAATGGCCCCCAAGGGGTTATAAAAGATAATGGGGGCCAAGGGGAAAGAGGGTAGGGGGGAAAAGAGAGAGTGGGGGGGAAAAGGGGGGGAAAGGGGAGGGGGGGAGAGGGGGGGGAGGGAGTGGGGGAGAGAAGAGGGGGAAGGAAAAAGGGGGAGAGGAGGGGGAGAGGGGGGGGAGAGAGAGGAGAAAAGGGGGAAGAAGAGGGGGAGAGAGGGGAAAAATAGGTGAGAGAGTGGAGGGAGGAAGGGGGGGAGGGAAAATTCAAAAAACTCAAAACCCTACGGGGATGGTTTTATTTCCCATGTAAAGGGCCTTGGCCCCCTTATAAAAGGGGGGCAGGGGAGAAAACATCACAAAGGGAACCAAAAAAAAAAAAAGGGTTTTGTTATTTACTCTGTCACAAAACCCTAAAATAAACTAACCCAAAAAATGAAATCCTTTTCTTGAAGGGAAAAAATGGGGGGCAAAGAGGGGGAAGAGAGAAAGGGAGGGGGGCGAGGAGAAAAGGGGGGAGAGAGAGAGGGGAGAAGGAGAAAAGAAAAACAAAAACAAAACAAACAAAAACAGACAGACGGGACAGACAGAGAAGAAAACAGAGAAAAAGAGAGAAGAGAAGAGGGAGAAAAACACAGAAAAAGGAGAGAGAGAGAAAAGGAGAGGGAGAGAAAAACAGACAGACAAACAGACAGACAGACAGAGCAGCCCAGACAGACAGGGGAGACGGGAGATAGAGACGGGAGAGAGAGAGAGACAGAGAGAGGGGGAAGGGGAAAAGAGGGGGAGAGAGAGAAAAGAGAAGACAGTCCCGAAAACCCAGACGGGAACAGCAGACCCAGAGACAGACAGAGGGGGAGACCCCTAAAATTTTAAAGAGGAGTTGCGGGACTGTGGAGACGACTTCCCAGAGCGCAGTGAGAAAAAGAGGTGTGTGTGTGGTGTTTGGGGTTGTGTGTGTGGGGTTTTTGTGTGTTTTGGGGAAAAAGAGAGAGAAAGGAGAGAGGAGAAAAAGAGACAAAACAGACGGGACAGACAGACAGAAAAGAGACAGAGAGACAAAAAGAGAGGAACGGCCCAGACCGACAGAACGGGGAAAATTTAGACAGACAGACAAAAACCCTGAAAAGGGGGTTTAAAAGGGGCCGCCAGAGAGAGAGAGGGAGAGAGGAGAGAGGGGAAGGAGAGAGAGAGAGAAGGAGAGGGGAGAAAAGAGAGGGGAGAAAAATAGGGGGAGGGGGGGTTTTCAAATGAGGGGGAAGGGCCCGCTTTCGAAGGGGGGGTGTTTTAAACAACATAGAATACATTTTACATGGAAATGTTAAACAAACAAAATTTTAAAACCCCAAAATTTTAAAATTTAAGTTTAGCGAACCGCCCAGAGAACGTGGACAAACGTCACAAGACAAACACAACGCTTTTTCAAACCTCGAAGGTTTTTCATCGGGTGAGCCCAAAAACTTCACAGGGTTTTCAGCCAAAAAAAAAAAATAGGTGTAGAGTTGTTTCAACGCCTTCTTCCTTGGGGTTTAAACCCCTTATGAATTTGATTTTAAGTCGATAAAAGCTAAGTGAATTTTTTTTTTTTTGTTTTTATTTTTTTTATGTCTCACCCGTTTAAAAAGACCTTTCAAGGGGTCAAAAAAGGGGTGTGTTTCCCGTCTTGTGATTTCTGTCCACGTTTTTCTGGGCGGTTTTCGTTAACTTTTTATTAAAGATTTTGTTTAGATTTCCGCCTGCAGTCGTCTCGCTTTCCCAATTTAGTTTTTAAAACGCCCAAAATGGGTAGGAAACATGAAAAAATTTTGATTACAAAAAACAAATGACCCAAATTTTCCAGATCAAATTTTTTAATTCCCCTTTATAAATAAAAAGAAGGGCCCGGGTTTGAAAATTTTACCCTTCACGCTTTCAAAAATTCCTTAGTTTCCAGCTTGGCCCCGCCTCCCCCAAAACCCCCGCACTGTTTATTTTCTCTCTCTTTGGTGAGAAGGGATAGGGGCAGACAGATCCCCCGGAATGCTCGTAAATTTAAACAAAATGGTATGCACTCGTTCATTAGGTGGGGGGGGGGGGGGGGGGGGGGGGGGGGGGGGGGGGGGGGGGGGGAAATTTGGGGGGGGGGGGGGGAATCCCCTTGTTTCTTTAACAGTAAATCGTACTTTGGGTTTTTCAAAAAAATTCCTTCTTTGTGGTGGATTCCGAAACTCAGTGCTTTTAATTACAAAAAATTTTATTTGTATACAATATAAAAGTGCCTATATTTAAAGCAAAACATTTGTTTTTTGCTGTAGGAATATTTCTGTTGTTTCCCCCCTAGGGGGCTCCAAAACCCCTGTTACTGTTTAAATAAAAGATTTTAAAGGGACGGCTCTCCGTCCTTTGACCCCAAGGGTACTGCAGTAGAAAGACGCTTAAGCTTTAACCTTGGGGGGTAGGGAAGGGGAAAAAAAGTGGGAAAAATTATGGCAGAGAAAAAAGGGAAGGAAAATTGGGCCTCACAAAAAGAAAAAAGAAGAAGGGAAGAAGTACTCCAAGACTTGAAATTAAACAGAAAAACACAAAGGGGAAAACAAAATGAAATTTTAAGGTAACGACGGGGGTAAATTTGCTCTGAAAATGTTTCACGGGCCATGAAAAGGGAGAGAGAGAGAGAGAGAGAAGAGAGGGGGAGAGAGAGAGGGGTAGAGAGAGAGAGGAAGAAAAGAGAGAGAAAACTTTGGGTACTCAACAATAAACCTTTTAAACAAGGGCCCTAGTTTCCGTTTATCCTTGCAATTCACTTTTTTTAAAAGGGAAACTTTATTGTCAGAAAAACACCCCTTTGGTTTAAAATGTCGATGAAATAGTTCCCAATAGAAACAAAAGTCAAAAACCAGAAGGGCACATTAGAAATAAACCAACAAGGGGAACAAGGGAGCGGGAGGGGAGAGAGGGAAGGGGAAGGAGAAAAAAGGGGAGAGGAGAGAAAAAGGAGAGAGAGGGGGAGGAAAAAGGGAGGAGGGGATTTTCTTTAAAGAAAAATAAACGAAAACCCCCAAGCCTGTTTTTATTGATAAATGGAGGGAGGGGTCACATTCAAAAGCGGGGGAACGTGGGGGGGCGGGGGGGGGGTTTTGGGTTGTGTGAAACAAAATTTATCTTTTGCCGTTCTTCCCCCTCGCCTTTTTAAAACCCAAATTACCCAAATTTGATTGGGAGGCGGGGAAAGGCAGAAAAGGTCATGGAAGTAAATTTTTTGGGAAAAACAGGCAGAATTTGGTTTCCAGCTCCCTTGACCACGGGGCATGTAAATGTCCCATTGAAGGCCCTTGGGCTGCGCGCATTTTGACCTTTGGGGGTTGTTTTGTGGAAAATGAAAACTTTTCTTTTGTGGTTTCACCTTTCATTCCCGAACGGGGAAAACCTGGGGGTTTTTCCATCTTTTGCTCTCTCTCTCTCTCCCCCTCCCTCTCTCCCCCTCTCTCTCTCAGCCCGTTTTCCTCTCTCTTTTCTCTCTTGTATATGTGTGTGTGTGTGTGTGGTGTGTGGTTTTGTGTGTTTTTGTGTGTGTGTGTGGTGTTGTGTGTTTTGCATTGTCTTTTGGGCTTTTGATATTAATCCCTTTCTGTCTGTGTGAGGGCCTTTTCATGTTGTTGTTTTTTTTCTTTTTTTAATAAATTGGGGGTCATGTAACACGCCTACCCTTTCTCTGTCTCAGTCTGTCGGGTCTGTCTTTTTTCTCTCCCCTTCCCCTTCTCTCCCCTTCTCTCTTTATGTCTTTGCCTCGGTCTCTGTTGTCCTGTCGTCGCCCTGTCTGTGGGTGCCGAGGGCCATTCTTTCCCCCATCGGGCGGTAAGGTTCCCTTTTCTTCCCACGGGGCCTCTCTCCTCTGCTCCGCCTCTGCTTGCTTGATGGGGGGCCTTGATGGGGGAAAACCCCCAAAGGCTGAACCCGGCCCCTGAAGTGCTGTCTCCAGGTCTCTGGGTCGAAGGTTTCCCCAAAAGACAAACACAAAAATTTTTCAAAAAAACAACAACAAAAGAAAATTTACAGAAAAAACAAAAAAGATAGCACGAGAGGGTAGGGTTTTTAAAAAAGAAGAAAAAAAATAGACACAAAAAATCCCAAAAATTAAACAAGAACATAGCCCAAAACACAGAAAAAAAAAATTAAGCCCAAAAACCCCCATAGAATAAACTTTAAAAAATGGTCAATAAATTTTACAAAAAAAATGAAAAGAGGGGACACGAGAAAAGTTTTCAAACAAAAGAAACAAAACAAAAAAAAAACAAAAAAAAAAAAAAAACAAAAAAAAAATGGAAAAAAAAAAAAAAAAAAAAGAAGAAAAGAACGAAAGAAAGGGGAAGAAAGAAATATACGCCCAAAAACAACTCCAAAAAGGATAAAAAGACAAAAACCCTAAAAATTTTTAAAAACCGGGAAAGTGTAGGAAAAAAAATTTAAAGGGAACGGCAAAAAAAAAACTGAAGGGTTTTAAAGAAAAAAAAAAAAAGAAGCTAAAAACAAGAAAATTTGATTTTTTCCCTTTACTTGGATTTTTTTAAACTGGGTTAAAAAGGGTGCATCCCAAGGGACCCTGCCTTTGCCTACTCCCCTCACTCTTCTCTTCCTCCCCTCTCTCTCTTTTTCTCTCTCTCTCTTTCTGTGTGTGTGTGTGTGTGTGTGTGGTGTGGTGTGTGTGTTTTGGTGTTGTGTGGGGTGTGTGTGTATTTTTTTAAATAATTGATTGCGTCTATTTCCCTTTTCTCCCAAAAAAAAAAAAAATTTTTTAAATTTTTGTGATAACAGTTTATAGCAAACAAACAAAACTTGATTTGGGGCATTTTATAAAATCTTCAAGAGTGGGCCCCTTTACAACTTTCTTTTTCTCCATTTTGTGTGTGTGGTGTGTTTGTGTGTGTGTGTGCTGTGTGTTGTGTGTGTTTTTGGGGTGGGGTTGTGTTTTGCGTGTTGAGCGCGCAAAGCGCGGGGCGGGGGCCCCCGGGGGCATACAGGGCGTGGTTGTACTTGCAAAATATCTGTACCTTTTCGGGTTTTGTGGGAAGATTTTCAATATTAATTTTTTTGACGCACACACAAATGTTGCATGGCAACCTTCCAACTCAAAATGGATACGCTTATACGCCGTCTGTTCATCCCCAGGCTACACCATTGCAGAAAACGGAGTATGTTGGTTATTCAATGGAACTCCTGGGCCAAACGGATACTTTTAGGTGTACCGTGCATAGACTGAGCTATGTACTGTTTCGGGGACAGGGTGCATTCCCACCCCCAGATGTGGATGCGTCCCACCTCTGCCCAAATAACATCTGATACTGCCAGACCACATCAGTTTGGAGCCCATACAATCAACTATCAGAGAAAATCCTGTGTAGCAGAGGGTCATTGCACAGGTCACGGCCTGTACCCCCAATGCCTTCTCCACCTCCAACTGTAAAGGGATCAGGAGCCAGCACAGGCGTTGTGCTCACACTGACGTCACTACTGTCATACCATCATGCAGGGGCGGGCAGGGAGGGAAGGAGTCGGGGGAGGGACTGCAGGCGGAAATAGAAACCTAGTTCCAAGAGAAATGACTACACCACTGGACAAACCAATGACAAGACAAACACGACGCCTTTCCAGACCTCTTGTGTCTTGTTCCTCAGGCAACATGAAACACCATTTGGGACCATTCAACACGAAAACGAGCACTCACTCACTTTTTTTTCATCATGATGGGGCCAAAGTTACTGTGCTTCTTCGTACGCGTCGCGTTTTTTTTTATGTCATTTGTTTTGTTTGTTAAGCGGCATAGTCCTTTTATTGTTTTGAAAGAAAAGGCTGATTCAATCCCACAAAGAGCGATTCCAATGAAGATATTCCTGATCAACCCCAACCGAATTATTGCCCTTGTTTTCTTTCAAGAATTACTGCCCTTTGTTTTTTTTTTTTTTGTTGTTTTTTTTTTTTTCAAGGTTTCTTTCGTTGTTTTTCTCAACATCGATTCACTTCGTGCGCACGAAAGAAACGCACGAAAAGGTCTACAAATGGAGTGAACATAAAGCCGATTGTATTGAATCAGAGAGAATGAGTATGGACAATAAATATGAAAGAGGGGAGCTGGAAGGGCGGGGGGGGGGGGGGGGGGGGGGGGGGGGGGGGGGGGGGGG
>JAMYXO010003118.1:0-21167 GCA_033310375.1 Conus canariensis | reverse complement strand
GGGCAGTTGAGGGGCCCCCACTTTCCGGCCCCGGGAAAAGGGGCCCAGTTTTAATTTTCCTATACGTCTTCAGCGGGGGCCTGGTGTTTGGAAAAACCCGAAGAACCTTGGCGCCAGGGGGGGGAAGGGTTTAGGGAGGGAAAATTTGGTCTGACATGGTAAGTATACTCCCAAAAAACGGGGGGGGTATAAACAAAACTCCCCATTTTTGGGGTCTTTATTTTTTACCATTTTGGGGCCATAGCAGAATTTAAAGGAATGGGGAGGGGGGGGGAGGGGGCCCCCTTTGGGTTCTTGGGGTTTTGACCGTTTGGGGCTGCAGGGCCCGCCCCACAAAGGAAATCCCCCCTTAAAAACCCCATCAGTTTGGGGTCATGCGGAAAATCCCTCAGGAAAAAAATTAATGAAGGGTTTTTTCCAAAAAAACGCCAGTGGGGGCCCCTCCGCAGGGTGGGCAGGGGGGGACGAGTATTTGGAAAAAACGCTGTGGAAAAATGGTCCCAGTGCTCGGGGGGAAATGGGGGGCCCCTGGGTGTAGGGGGGGAGATCCTTTTTTACGCCTGGAGCGTAGGTAATTCCCCGGGTTTTGGGGAGGGCCCCTGGAAGATAGTTCCCCCGGGGAGATATCTCTAGTATTGTTGGGGGGTTGGGGGGTAAGGGGGGGTCGTCTTGGGAGGGGGGCGCCTGGGGGGGCGTTTTGCGTTTTTCCCAGTAGTTACCTGGGACCCTGGGGGGGGGAAAAAAGGGTCCATTTTCTTCCATTTTTTTTCTCCCTTTCCCAGATGCCGTCGGGAACGGGAAAAAAGGAAAGGGGGGGAAAAGGGGGGGGGGGGGGGCCCGGTTTTGATTCTTTGCCAAGAACCCCGGAAAGGGGGAAACTTGAGAGGGGGGGACTGACCCCGTCCCTGGGGGAAGGGCGATATTTTTGGGGTCCCCCCCTGGGGGGCGGAATTCTCACTTGTCTTTCGGCCGGGGGGCCCCAGGGCGAGGGGGGGGAAAGGGTGGTTTAAGGGGAGGAGGAAAAAGGGGAATGAGCCAATGGGTTCAAAAGGGGGGGTTTTTTCTGGGGGGCTTGGGGAGGACCTTTTTAAAAAAAAGGGCCCCAGGGGGGGTTTGCGCCTTTGGGGGGGGACTGGGTTTTTCCCGTGGGGAAAAAATTTTCCCCTTGGGCCCTTCTGAGCAGAAAATTCATTGTAAAAAAAGGGAAGGGCCCCCCCGGGGGTTTGGGGGGGGAAAAAGGGGTTTGCAGATGCTGTTTCGAAAAGCCCCCGAAGGGGAGGGGCCCGGGGGGGGAAAAACTTAAGGGAAGGGGGATGGGGTGGGGGGGGAAAGGAAATTTCCTTTTTTGGATGTTGGGGGGGGGCAGTTTGGGGAACCGGGGTTTATTGGCCCCGGGAAAATCCATCTTCCCAACGGTTGTTGTAGAGGGATGGGGGGGTGGGCTCGGGGGGGAGGGGGGCCGAGGTTAAGTCCGTACCCCTGGGGGCCCCTCCCCCCGGTTTATTTTGTGTCTAAGGGGGACGGGGGGGTTTTTTCCGAGGGGGGGGGTTAGCTGCAAGGGATGTTCGCGTTGGGGCTGGCATAAAAAAGCCACGCGTGTAGGCGGGGGCATTTTGGGGATTTGGGTGAGGAAAGAACCTGGCCGGGGGTTGTTCAGATTTTCCCCCCGGGGCGGGGGCCGGGAGGGGGGGAAAACGTGGGTGAGGGACTTGAGGTCCGGGAACCAAAAGGGACGGGGGTTGGGGGCCACAGGGGCTTCAGGATCAATGGGTTTTTTCCCAAGCCTCGCCTTCCTGTTTTCCCTTTGTGTGGGGGGGGAAGGGGGGGAAAAAAAGGGCATAGGGCCAGAAAAGGGGGCCCCCCCCCCCAGGGGAGGGATAGGGTCGACTGGCTTTTACGCCTGGGGTCTGGAAGGGGGGGGGGGGGGGGGACGTACGGGGGGCAGGGGGGGGGGGAAAACGGGGTGGAAAAAAACAGGTCGACTTGGGCCAAAACCCAAATGTTTTCCCATACCCCCGGGGGGTTGGTTTTGTTGAGGGGTCCCCCACTTTGTGGAGGGGGGTGGGGGAGAGGGGGGGCCCCCTTTTGGGGGGAATCCGCCAGGATGTTGCTTTTTTCCCTGTTTATGTGCTCGGCGGGGGGGGGGGGTGTTTTCCCCGGCGGTGGGGGGGAACCAGCGAAAGGGGGGGGGCCTTTCTGCCCCCGGGAGGGGAAAGGGGGGCCTATTGGGGGGGGGCCCCCCCCCCCCTTTTTTTGGAAATTTTAAAGGGGCAAAAAGTACCGACGTATTGTCCTTTTGGGGGAGGAGAAAAAGTCGGGGGCGGGGAAATTTTTTGGTTGGAATTGGAGGAAAAGGGTGGGGGGGTTTGGGGGAAACGCTTTTCCCCGCCCCCCAAAAGATTTGTTGGGGGGGTGGGAGGCTTTTTTGCGTTTGTGGGTCCCACCCCCCCCGGGGGCCGTGACTCTCCTCCACGTGGGCCCCCCCCACCCCCAAGTTGGGGGGGGGGCGTCTGTTTAAAGTTCCGGGGGTTGGGGGGGGGGGAGGGAGATGGGGACCCCGGGGGGGAAAGGGAGGGGGTTTGGGGGGGGGGGGGCCCACTCCTCCGTCGCCGAAATTTGAAAACCAGTGTCCGGGGGGGAGGGGGGCCTGGTTCCCAGGGGTTTTCGGAGGTCTGTGACCAAAAGGGGTCGGGGGGAAAAAAATCCCTCTAAAGTTGGGGCGTTTGGGGGGGGACCCCGGCCCCAGGGGAATGAGGGGAGACAGGGACTCCATCTTTTCCTAGGAGGGGGACAGGGTTTTGGCCGGGGTGGGGGGGTGTCTGGGGGAAGGGGGCGGGGGGATGGGGGTCCACTATGCGTGGGGGGGGACCTCTCGGGGTTTCGGGGGGGGACTACAATGGAGATTTGTGGGGGAAAACTCATTCCCCCAGGAAGGGGGAAAAACCTCTGGCGGGAGTGTTCGCAACTTGTTGGGGTTTTGGGGGAAAAAAAACCCCATTTTGTGGAGCACGGGGGGGCCCCTCAGGAGGCGGGGGGGGGGTGGGTTGGCCGGGGGCCCGGGGGGGGGGCCAAGATGAGCCAGTTTGTCCAGATACCTGGGGGGGGGATTTTTCTTCCTGCGGGGCAGGGAGGCCAAATCCCCTTTGGGGGACAACCTTCGTAAAAGGGGGGAAGGGGGGGCCATGATGGGGCCAAAAGGGGAGGGGGGCCTGAACGGGGGAAAACACTGGCCTTGCCAGACGAACCGTGGGGAAAAACGTTTGTGGACCGGGTGAAATAGGATCGGGAAAAAGTGGGGGCGTCCTTAGGTCTTTGGGGATGGGGGGCCCAGTCGAGATGGGATGGGGGGGTTTGGATCTGGGGGGGGGGGGTTTCCCATCTTGAACTTGGTGGGCCTTGGGGAAAAAACTTGTTGGGGGGCGAAAAGATCTAAAAAGGGGGGCCCCTCCATCCTCCCGGGGGTTTTTGGGGGACCCCAAAAAGGGAGGTGAGATTAGAAGCCGGGGTTTGGGTTTAGGAAAACCTCCCGCGAGGGGGCCCCTTTTCTTGAGGAGTTTCTTGGCCCTTCCTGCAAAAGAGTTCTGTTTTTGGCGGGGGGAGGGTTCTTTGGGGGGGGGGGGGGGGGGGGAGATGGGGGCATGGGGGGGGGGGGGGGACGCTCGGGGTGGGGCCCCAAAGGAAGGGGGGAAAAACCCTTCCTGAAAGGGCCCCCCCTACCCGGGGGGTTTTTTGAGGGGGCCTCCCGTCTCCCCAGGGGGTTGGGGGCATTCCCCCGGGGGGGGGCGGGGCCCGGGCCCCGGGGGGGGGGGCGAGGGGTCGGGGGGGGGTGGGGGGGGGGAGGGGGGGGTAGGGCGAGGGGGGGGGCTACCTGATTTAAGTTTCCCTCGGGTTTTCTCCCTAGTAAAAGCTCCGGGGGGGGGTGGACGTTGGCCCCGAACCAAAAAATTTTTTGCTGATGGGGTTTTGGTTGGGGGCCTTGGGGGAATTTGGTTCCGTTTGGGGGGCGGGGCCTTTTGGGGGGGGGGGGCGGGGGGAAAGGGGCGTTTTGCCTGGGATGGGGGGTCTGTGGGCCTGGGGGGAAGGAACGAAGTGGGGGGGTTTTTAGCAGGGGGTGGCGGGTGGCCTGGGGGCCAAAGGGGGGGACACAGGCCTCCCCTTTTGCGTTCCTTCCTTCCGGGGGTTTTGGGGGGGGACGTCACCCGGGGAGAGTGGGTCGCCAAAAAAAGCGAGGGGGGTTTTCCCGGGCCCCCGGGGGATGCATTGGGCAGGGCTGCCTTAAAGCTTTCGGGGGGAGAGGGGTTTTCCGCCCCGCACGGCATCTCTCGCGACCAAAAAAGCAGTTGAAGTGGCTTCTGGTGCGCTGTCCGGGCCCGCAGCCGAAAAAAGGTGTGCAAAAAATCCTTTTTTTAAACAATTTTTTTTGTCCCCCTTTTGGGAAAGGGGAAATTCGCTTTTTTTCTAAAAAAAAGCAAAAGGGGTCGGGGCTTTTTGGGGGGGCCCTTCCTCGGGGCCCCGGGAAATTTTCCCCCGGGTTTAGGGGACTGGGGGGCACCACCCATCCCCCGGGCCTTAGGAGACCCCCGCTCGCTGGGGGGAAAGCTTTTGCCCAAAAAGTAGGTTGTTGGTTCCCCCCCGTGGGGGGTGGGGGGTTGCCCCCTTTTGGGCTCCCTTCGGCCCCTTTCCCTTTTTCGGGTTTTCAAAAATTTGGGGGATGGTGCCGGAAGTTGGGGGGGGGCAGGGGGGGGGAATCAACCGGGGGTTTCCGGGCCCTGGGAAAATTTGCCCTCCCCCCTGGCCCACGGGGATTGTCCTTTAAAAAAGGAGGGGGGGGGGGGGGCGGGGGATTGGGGGGTTTTCTTGGGGTTTTCCCCCGAGGGGGGAAAAAGGGGACCGGGGGCCGGGTGTGGGGCCGAAAGGGGGGGGGTCCCTTTTTCCCTGGGGGGGGGGGGGTTTGGCTTTTGCGAAACCCCTGGGGGCGGGGGGTTGCGGGGGGCCTTCCCAAATTGAGGCGGGGGGAATTGGGGGGGGGAAAACGTTCTTTGGTTAGTTTCTGGGGGGGGGGGGGGGAACCGGCAAAGGGGGAAAGGGGAAGGGGGGGGAAAAACCTTCCCTTCGGGCGGGGGGGGGCGGGCCCCCCTTTCCTTTAACCCAAAAGGTTTTGGTGGCCCCGGGTTTTTTATCGTGGGGGGGGAAAAACTTTTAAAATTTGAGGTGGGGTAAGTTTTTTCCTCATCGCCCGGGGCCTCAGGGGGGTACGGGGGTTCCTGAGGGGGTTTTCCCTTTAGCCCCCTTTTAAATCGGGGGGGTTAAAAGGTCGGGGGGTCCCTTTGTAGGGGAGTCCCCGGGGGCCCCCTTAACCCCGGGGGGGGGCCCGGGGGGGCCCATCCGTCCCTGCCGTTTTGGGGGGAACAGAATTTCCCGGGAGGGGGGGGGGACCAAAGGTGGGGGCCCCCAGGAAGTGGGGGGGCCGGGGGGGCCAAAAATTCCCGCCCCTTTTAAAAAGGGGGGGGTTTTCGTATGGGGGGTTGGGCTTTTTAAAGGCCAAAGGGGGGGGTCTCTTTTCGGGGGGAATGGGCCCAAAGGGTTTCCCCCGGGGGGGGGGTTTTTAAACGGGCTGTGGGGCCCTGGGGTGTGGGGGCGGGAAAACCCCCAGGGGGGGCCCCCGGGAAAAACCTTTAAAAATCCCCTTTTTGGGGGGGGGTCTTAAAGGGGGCCGGGGGGCCTGTCTTTTTCCCCTTTCCAAGGGTCCTTTTGAAACTTTTTCCCCTTTCCCAACGCCCCTTTTGGAAAAGGGGGGCCCTGGGGGGGGCCCCCTTAAGGGGTTTGGGGAAGGGGGGAATTGGGGGGGAAAAAGGTCAAAACCCCCCCCAAAACCCCGGGGAAAAGTGCGGAATTGGGTTTTCGGGGTTTCCCGGTTTTCCCCGTTTTTCCTTCCCCCTGGGGGGAAAAATAGGGGTCGGGTTTTTCCCCTTTTGGGCCCCCGTTTGGTAGTTTCCCCCCCCCGGGGGGGACCCGGGAACCGGGGGGGCCCCTTTTCCCCAAAGGGGGGGTTTTCCAAAAAAGGGGTGGGGTTTCCCCAAACGTCCTTTTAACCCCTGGGGGAAAAAAGGGGGGGCGTTCGATGGGGGTTTTGGGGTGGGCCCGGGTCCTTGGAATGGGCAGGGGCCGGGGGCCCTTGGCGGGGGGCCGTGCCCGCACCCCCGGGGGATTATGGCCCCCACCGGGGTCTTTTCCCCGTGGGGGGTTGCCCCTTTTTAAGGGGGCTCCCTTCCCGGGGATTTTCAAAAGCGCTTCCGAGTTTAAAAGGGGTTTTGGGGCTGCACCCGGGGGGCCCGGTGGGGCCGGGCGTTTGGGAATTTTGGACGTATAAAATTTTGGGGGGGAAAAAGGGAAAAAAGGGAATTTTAACGGGGATTTTCTTCAAGGGGAGGGGGACGGAGGGGTTTTTTCCCCACCCCGGGATTCCGCCCCAACCCGTGGGGGTCCGGGGGGCCCTCGGCAAGGGTTTTCCCCCGGGGGCCCGGAAAAATTCGCTTTGGAACCTAAAGGGCGGGAAAATTTTTAAAAGGGGGTTTTCCGAGGGGGGTCCGTGGGGGGAAAGGGGGGGGCCAAGCGGGGGCCGGGGAAAGAAGGGGGTGGGGGGGGGGGGAATTCCGTTGGTTTTTTCCTTTGGCTGGGGGGGGGGGCCCCTTGGGGGGGGAAGGGGGGGGCCCCTTTGGCCCCTTGGGGATTTTTTTTGGGGGCGAAACCCTTGGGAGGGGAGTTTTTTGCCCTTGGGGGGATTTTGGGGAAAGGCCCAGTTTAAAATAAAAGGAAATTTTAAAAAATGGTTTTGGGGGCCGCTTGCCAAAACCCAGCCTTGGGGGGGACCCCCCGGCGGCCCGTGCTTTCCGTGGGGTTTGGTGGGGGACGGGGGGAAAAAGACCCCCACGGGGGTTCCCTTTTTGGGGCGGGGGGGGGTTTCGTTCTTTTTCTACCTAAAACCTTTACTTTTTCTTTTGGGGTTTTAAAAGGGAAATTGCTCCGGGGGGATGGAAATGGGACCCGCGGGTTTTTTCGGGAAATTAAAGGGGAAATTTTCCGACCCATTTGGGAGTGGCTGGGGGCCCCGGGGCGGTGCCCTTTTCCCCCTTGGTTGGGCCCCCACAGGGGGGGGGGGATAGAGAAAAACCCGGGAAAACCCCCAGGGGCCCCGGCAAAGGGGAGGGGGGGGCAAGGGGGGGCCGATCGGGGAAAATTTAAATTAAATTTTTCGTTGGGTCCGTGGGGTTTGTCGTGAAAAGGTGCTGGGAAGAGATCGCCCTAAAAAACCCCAAAAATTTTTCCCCGGGTACACCCCAAACCGGGGGTTTCGGGGGGGGGTTTTGGTTATGGCTTTTTAATAGAAAATTTTTTTTTTGGGCCACTAAATCTTAAAAAGGGGCAGTTTTTCAGTTTTCCACGCCCCCTTTTTACTGGGAAAAACGTTCTAACCTTTTAAAGGGTATTTTTTGGGCACAAAAAAACCTTAATAAGTAAAAAAACCCCAAGCCCCAAAAAGGGCGTGTTGAAACCCGGGGGTGGGGCTTTTATGGGGGGGGGAAAAACCAAGGGGGACCGGGGGGGGGTTGGGCCGGGGGGGCTTCGCGGGGGGGTAAAAAAATGTCGCGGGGAGTCCCGGTTTAAAAAAAGAAAAACCCTTTTAAATTTAAATTTACGCCCCCGGGGAGGGGCCGGGTTTAAAAAAAAGTTTAATTTTCTTTTAAAAAATTTCCCGCTCCCCCCCAAGGGCCTAAACCCCCGGGAAAAAATTCCCTTCAGGGGTTTGTGAAAAAACCCCAAAAACTGAATAAAAGTGTAAAAAAACAAAAACACGGAAATTCTTAAAAAAAAAAGGGGGCAAGTTTAGGCGGGGGGGGGCGGGAGCACAAGACTTATTTTTTGTTTTTTAACGGGGCCCAAAAGATGAAGGGGAACGTTTTGGAAGTTGGGGGGGGGGGGGAACCACTGGCTTTTTTCCCGGGGGGCCGGGGAAAGGGGGGGGGTGAAAATCACGGGGGGACTGTTTAGGGATTTGCTTTGGGGGCCAGGGAAAAAAAAAATTTGGGCCCCTGCCCCAAAAGGGGGGCAAAACTGCCTTTTAAATTTGCTTTGGTTTTGGCCCATGGAAAAAAGAAATTTTTTGGACCCCAAAAACAAGTTTTGGGGCCCCAAAGGGATTTTTTTGGGAGTTTTAAAAGGGAGGGGACAAAAAACAAAAAAAATTCCCCGCTTTCTTTTTCCCAAAAAGAAAGAAAAACGAAAAAAGCGAACCGTAAAGAGATACGGGGGGGCCGGGGTTCGCGGCCTTTTTGGGGACCTTTCCCGGCTCAACTTACTGTGAAAGTGGAAAAATTTGGGGGTTCCCTTGGGGGGGGAAAATTTGGGGAAAAACCCGGGCTTTTCCCCCCTTTTTCACCCCGGGGACCTTTTCCTCGCCCCACGTTTTTATTTGGGAAACCCTTTTTCTGCGGGTTTTCTCGGTTGTGCATTTTTTTTTAAAACCCCAGTTCGGGGGGGGGAAAGGGGGGGGGGAAAGGGGAGGGGGGGGTTTGGGAAGGGGCGGGAAGGGGGGGGAAGGGGGGAAAAGAGGAGGGGGGAGGGGAGGGAGGAGGAGGGGGGGGGAGGGGGGGAGGGGGGGGGTGGAGGGGGAGGGGGGGGGAGGGGGGGAAGAGGGGGGGTGGGGGAAGGGGGAGAGGGGGAGGGAGGGGAATTTGGAGTTATTTTTTTTTTTCTTTGTTTTTTTCCCCCCTTTTTTTAATTTTTGGGGGGGGGGGAAGGGTTAGAGAAAAAAGGGGAAAATGAGAGAGGAGAGGAAGAGAAGAGGACCGGGGAGAGAGGGGGAAGAGAGGGGAGGAGGGGGGGGAGGGGGGGGGGAAGAGAGGGGGAGGGGAGAGAGAAAATTTTTACTTTTTTTTCCTTTTGGGTTTTTTTGGGCCCTTTAAAATTTTTTGGGAAAGGGGGGAAAAAAGAGGGGGAGAACAGAAAGGAAAAAAAAAAAAAATTTAAAAAAAAATGAAAGGGAAAAAAAAGGGGGGTTAACGGGGGGGCGGGGGACAAAAAGGGGGAAGGAAGGGGGTAGGGGGGAAAAATTTGGGGAAAAAGAGGAGGCCCGGGTGGGGTTGAAAGGGGGGGAAAAGGAAGGGGCCAAAAAGGGGGAAAAACAAAAAGAAAAAACAAGGGAGGGGGGGGAGGGGAAGGGGGAGGGGGGGAAAAGGGAGAAAAGGAAAAAAAGGGGGGAAAGGGGGGAAAAGGGGCAGGGGGAGCAGGGGGGAGACAGAGGGGGGAGAAGAAAAAAAAGGACCCGGGAGGAGGAGGAGGAGGAGGGGGGGGGAAGGGGGGAAGGAAAGGAAGGGGGGGAAGAAAAAAGAAAAAGGGAAAAGGAAAGAAGAAAAAAGGAAAGAAAAAGGGGAAAGAAAGAAGAAAAAGGGAAGGGAAGGGGAAAAAAAGAAAGGAAGAAAAAAAAGGGAAAAAGGAAAAAAGGGGAAAGGAAGGGACAAAGGGAAAAAGGGGAAGGGAAAAAAGGGAAAAAAGGGGGAAGGGGAAAGGGAAGAAAAAAGAAGAAGAAGGGGGGAAAGAGGAAGGAAAGGAAAAAAGGGAAGAAAAAAAAGAAAAAAGGGGAAGAAGAAAAAAAAAACAAAAGGGGGGAAGGGGGAAAAAAAAGAAGAGGGGCGGGACCCCGTTTGATTTAAGAAAAAAGCTGAAAAGCTTTTTTTATCGGGGTTTTAAAAGGGGCCTTTTAAATTCGAAAAAAAAAAAAAAACCCAAAAAAAAGGGAAAAAAAAAAAACAAAATTTACACCCCCAACCAAATTTTACCCACTTGTTTTTTTTATCTTTTGCCAAAAAGGGCCCTGGGGGGGTTTAAATTTAACCCAAAATTTTCCCAAAAAAAATGAGTTCTTCCTTTCCCTTTCCCCTTTTTATCTTCCCCTTTTTCTTTTTTGATTTTAATAAAACCTTTCCCTTCTCGATCCCCCCCAGCTTGGGAAAAAAAAAAAAAAACCAAACAAAAAACCCTTCAAAAACCACAAATTCCCCCCCAAAACCCCTTTTCCCCCAGTATGGTTTAAGGGAATATCGGGGGGATTTCTCAAAAAAATTTAGGGTCCTTTTTTGGTTCCTATCTACCCTTGCTAAACCCCTTTTCCCCTTTTCCCATCTTTTCCCCCCAAATTTGGGGGGCCCGCCCTACCCCCCCCCCCCCCCCCCCCCAAGGGGAAAAAAAAAAAACAAAAAAAAACAAAAAAGGCCTTTTGGTTTTTTTTGGGGGCCCAGGGGGACGACGGGGAAAACAAACACCCAAAAAACCTGTTCTTTTTAAGCCGGGGCCTTGCCCCCAAAAAAGTGGGAAATTTCAAATTTTAACATAATTAAATTCCCCCAAAGGGGAATTTGGGGAATTTAAAAAGGGTTTTAAAAGAGGAAAAGGAGAGAGAGAGAGAGAGAAGGGAGGGGGAAGAGGGGGAGGAGAGAGGGGGAGGGGAGGGGGGGGCCCAGAGGGGGCGGGGACAGACGGGGGAGGGGACAGAGACAGGACGGGACGGGGCAGGACGGGAACGGGACGGGAGACAGAAAAGAAAAGAAAAAAGAAGAGAGGGGGGGGGACAGGGAGGGGGGGGGGGGGGGGGAACGGGGGGGGAGATAAGGGGGAAAGGGGGGGGGAAGAGGGAGAAGTAAAAAGGGGGGCCCCCTGTTTTTTTTTTAAAAAGGGCCAAAGGGAAAAAAGGCCTTCTTTTCTTAAAAAAAAGAAAGATATGTCGGCCTTCCCATTGTGTCGGGCAAGTTTATTTTCTTTTTTTTTGTTTAGGGTTCCCCCCGGGCCTTTCTGTTTCTTTTTTTTTACTTGTTTTCGGGGCCCTTTTTCTTTTCCTGTTTTTTTTTTTCCCCCACTGATTTCCATTTGGGTCTTTCCTTTGTTCTTTTACTGGGGATCTCACTCCCCCACGCAGGGGGGTCTGTATGTTTCCCTTTTTTTAAAAAAGGGAACCAAGGTATTTGCAGGGGTTTTTCTTTTATTTGGGCCCATTGTCTTGAAAAAAATTTTGGCCTGGGTTTATTTTTTTTTAAAAAATTTCCAAAATTTGGTTTTTTAGTGGGGCATTTTTTTTTGGGCTACATTTTTTGGGTTTTTAAAGGAGGGAGGGAGAGGAGAGGGAGGGGGGGGGGGGGGTTTGGGGGGGGGCAGGGGGGGTTTGGACAAAAGGGGACAAAACAAAAACCGGGGGAAAAGGGAAAGTAAAATGAAAAAAAACAAAAAAGAAAAAAAGGCCCACATTTTAATATCGAAGGGAAAATTACCCCAGTGGGCGGGGAAAAAAAAATGGCTTTTAAAATTTCCCCTTTTAAAATGGGTCAGTCTCTGAAAAAACCCAATTCCCCCCAAAAAGTTTTTTTTCGGGAAAACCCCTCGGGGGAAAGGAAAAAAAAAAAAAAAAAGTGGAAAATTAGGGGGACAAAACAAAAAGGAAAAAAAAAAAAAAAGGAAGAAAAAAAAAAGTTTTTTTTTATTTGGCGCAGTTTCCCCACGATTTGGGGCTTGTTGGGACAAAATGCAAAAGTAAAAAGGAAAAAATTTTTGCTTTTGGGAGGAAATAAAGGGACAAAAATAAAAGGAAAAGGGGGAAGTTTTGGAAAAAAAAAGGGGGGGGAAAAATTTTTTGTGAAAGAGGACAGGGACTTGAGGGGCCCCTGGCCCTTTTTTCCCCCCATTTGGGGTTTTTCCCTTGGGTTGTAAATTTAAAAAAAAAGGGGGGAGTCTGAAACGGGGGGGGGGCCAAACGAGGGAAAGAAAAAAAGGCGGGGGTCTTTTTCTTAAAAAGTGCGGGGGGTGTTGGGGGGGAATTTGGGGAGGGAAGGGGGTTTTGGGGAGTTTGGGGGGGGAAAACCCCGGGGGCGCGTTTTAATTTTTTTTTTTCATTGGGGAATTGAAAAAAAATAAGTTTAAAAATTTCTTTTTTTTTTTTCCCCTTTTTTTTCCTTTTTTTTTGGGTTTTTGGGTTTTTAATCCAGCCCCCACAGGGGGGAGGGGGAGGAGAGGGGAGAGAGAAAGAGGGGGAAAAGAGGGGGAGGGGGAAGAGAGGGGGGGGGAGGGGAGAAAAAATTCTGAATCCCGGGAAAAATTTTGCGGGAATTTTAAAAAGGGTTTTTTGGGGGGGTTTTCTTGCGAAAAAAAAAACACAAAAAAAAACAAAAAAAGGAAGGACAAACCCAAAACAAAAAAAAAAAAAAGGTTTCTAAAAAAAAAAACTAAAAAAAAAATAAATTTTTGAGAAAAAAAACCTTTTGAAATTGGGGGCCCTTTATTAAAAAAACCCCCGCCCTTTTTCGTTTGCACTGTTATTTTATTCCTCCTCATTGTTTTTTCTTACAAAAATATTGAATAAGGGGGAAAAAGTACAAAGGGTTTAAAACGGGAAACACTTGCTAAAAAGTAAAAGTTTTTTCAACAAAAGGTCACCCAGGGGTCGTTATCTATCTATTTACCGGGTGGGGTCTTTTCTTTTTCCGGGGTTAAAATTTAAAATTTTTCCCCCCTATCAAATTTCCCCTTACCCCCCCCTATTACCCCTATCTTTTTTTTTTAAAATCACTCCCCTCTTTCTGTCTATTCAACCCAATTCTTTTTGGGAAATTCTTTTTACAAAAGCAAAATTTTTGTTTTTGTGTTTTGTGTGTGTGTTTTGTTTTGTGTGTGTGTGGGGTGTTTTTGCGTGGCGTGGGGTTTTTGTGGGGTTTTGTGTCCCGCGCCCCCAACTGGGGAAACCCCCCGGGGGGGCTTTCCCCCAAAAAATTGGGTTTTTCCCTGTGTGGGGGAAATGCATGCACATGCGGGGGGGTAGGGGGTTTTTTGTTTTTTACGTTTTTGGCGTGCGTACTTTGCGGGGCCAAATTTTTTCTTTCGGGTGGTTTTTTACACTTTTTTTTTAAAACCCCCGGTGTGGAAAAATTTCAGCCAAAAAATTTTAAATTTTTTTTTGGGGAAAGGGATTTTAAAAATTAGAAAATTTAAACGGGTTTTTGATCTTCGGGGCAAAAAACTTTTTTGGAAAAATTTTGGTTTCCCCAAATTTGTTTTTATTTCTTAAAAAGCTGAAAATTAAAATTTTTTCCAAAAAACGGGGGACCCCCCAAAACCGAAAAGGCTTAAAGAAAAACAACAACAAAAAACAAGGGAGGGGAGGGGGACGAGGGGGACAAATTGGACGGCGTTGGGACGATGACCCCGGGCCCCCCCCCCAAAAAAAAAGGTAATTCTTAAAAAGGAAAATTTTGGGGTTTTGGGCCCTAAATTTTGTTTGGGAAAAAACATTTTTTTTAGTGGATGATTTGGGGCCTTTGGGTTTTTTTGGGGGGAAACCCGCAGGTCCCTTTCCCAACCAGGAGGGCCCCAAAAGGAAAACCAGTTCCCCCCCCAGGTTTTTTTAAAATTTTTGCCGGGGCCTCGGGGGAAAAAGGAAAACTTCCCCAGAAAAAAAAGGCAGCGCCCCCGTGCCCCGCAAAACCACGGGGGACTTTTGGACCCCCGTCCCCGGTTTTTTCAACCTTCCGCCCCCATTTCCCGAAAAAGGGGGAAAAATTATTTTTTTGGGTTGGAAAAAAATTAAAAAACCCCCAAAACTCCCCCCCCGCTTTCCCTCTCGAAAGGTTCTCGGTTTTGTTTCCTTTTTCCTTTCAGGAGTGTTTTTTTCTCTTGGTCTTGAAACCCATTTCACTTTCCCGAAAAAAATTGAGAAGGGGGAAGAGAGAGAGAGGGGGAAGGGGGGGAAAGAGGAGGGGAGAGGGGGGGGGAGAGGGGAAGCGGGGGAAAAGGAGGGGGGAGGGGGGAGGGAGAGGGGGGAGGGGGATTTGACAGAGAAAGGGGGGTTAGGGGGTAAATTTTTTTCTTTTTTTCCCTTTTCTTTATTTTTTTTTTGGGGAAAAAAAAAGTTTTGAGAAAAAAAAAAAAAAAATTTGGGGTTTTTGAAACAAAAAAAATGTTTAAAAAAAATTGGAAAGTAAGAAGAAAAGCAAAAAAAGGGGGAAAAGAGGGGGGAAGGGGGGGGAAAAGGGAAAAAAAGGGAAAAGGAAGGGAGGGGGGAAAAGGGGGGAATGAAAAAAGGAAAAGAGGAGGGGGGAGGAGGGGAGGGGGGAGGAAGGGAAGAGGGGGGAGGAGGGGGGAGAAGGAGGGGGGGAAAAAAAAGAAAAAAACCAAAGAACAAAAAAACAGGAAAAAACACAAAGGGGAAGAGAAAGAAAACAAAAAGGGAAAAACCCAAGGGGAAAAAAAAAAAGGGGGGGGGAAAAAACAAAAGAAAAAAGGGGCGGGAGGGCCCGACCAGGGATGGGTTAAAAGGGGGAAAGGGGCAAAACGATTCCATGTTAGTTTTCCGGGTCCCCTTACTCAGGAAAACTAAAAAAACCACCTGGGTTACCGGGGCTTGTTTTTCGTCCTCTGCCAAAAATTTTTGGGGTTTTCCTAGAAAACCCCCCTTTTTTCCGGGCCCCAATAGGTTTTTTTTTTTCCCCTTCCCTTTTTTAATTTTCCTTTTTTCCTTTTTTTTTTTGTTATTGAAACCGGGCCTTTCAACCCCTTTCCGGGGTTTAGTTTAAAAAATTTAAAATTTTATAAAATTTTTAAAGCAAAAAAAAGGTCATTCCCCCCCCTTTTCCTTTTCCTTTCCCCCCCCCCATCCTCTCCTCCTTTTCCCCTTCCCCTTCCTCTTTTCTTTTCTCCCCTCTCTCTCTTTTTCTCCTCTGATTTACCCCTTTTAGGTTATCAAATTTGTTTTTCTAGAGAAAAAAAAAAGCATCTTTCTCACCCCCAAAAAACCCAAACCCCGGCCCCCCAAACCTGTCCCCCCCGGGCCCTCCACCCGTTTTCCCCCAACTCCTTTTCCCTTACCCCCCCCCCCAAAAAAAAAAAAAAAAAAGAAAGAAAAAAAAAAAAAAAAGGGAAAAAAAAAGAAGAAATAAAACAAAGGCAGGTTTTGTTTTTCGGGGGTGGGGGGGACAAAAAAAAGGACACTACTTTTTTTAAAACTGCCTTTTAATTTGCCCCCTGCATAAAAGGGAAGAAAAAATAAAACCCCCCCAAAAAATTAAAACCCCTCAAAAAAAATTTTAAAAACTAAAATGGGGGGAAAGGGAGAGAGAGAGAGAGGGAAGGAAAAATGGGGGAGAGAGAGGGGGGGAGAGAAAAAACACCCCAACCCCCAAAAAACCAACCCACACACCCCCACCCCCACACAAAACACAAAACCCCCCCACCCCACCCAAAAAATTAACCGGGGTGGGGGGGGGGGGGAAAAAGAAAAACAGACAGGGGATAAAAGGGAAAAGAACAGGGGGCCCGGGAAAAAACCCGGGGGGACGAGAAAAATTTACCCCCAGGGGGGTAAGGGGGAAAATGGGGGTTAACCCAAGGGGGGGGAAATCTAAACGGGGGCTAGGGGGAGTAGGGCCCGGCCAAAAGGTTAGGGGAACCGGGCCGGCCCCCCGGCCATTTCCTAAATAAAAAAGGGCGGGGTCAGGGGGAAAACCCCCACCATAGTGGGAAAAATAGCAAAAGACAAATGACTTTTC
Organism: Conus canariensis; assembly: GCA_033310375.1. Classification (NCBI taxonomy): domain Eukaryota; kingdom Metazoa; phylum Mollusca; class Gastropoda; order Neogastropoda; family Conidae; genus Conus; species Conus canariensis. The sequence goes on along the minus strand of JAMYXO010003118.1, from coordinate 5,586 downwards.
CGGGACTCATTTTTTTTGAAAAACCTCAGACCCGGGGGGGGGATTGGCATCGCCAGTTCCAAAAAAAACCTTCCGCCGGGAGTTTAATAAAACTTTGGGCCACTTTGGCAGAGGTTAAAAAGAAAAATCCCAAAAATTTTCTTTGGGGGGAAAAATTTATGCGGTAAACGAGCGCGGGGGAAACCGCCAAAACCTTTTTTATGGGGCCCAGGTCCCCCGCCTTTAAAAAAACCTGTCAACCACCCCTTTTTTCCTATGAAAAACAGAACTTATTGTTTTTCTTGTGGGGAAAAATTGTTTAAAATTCCACTAAAACCTCACCCCGGGGCCCTTTTTCCTTTCGCTCGCTTTTTTTGCTACTTGGTTTTTTTTCTTCCCTGGGGCTAAAATTTTGGGTTGGCATCCAAACCCCATTTCCCAAGGGGGGACAAAAGGGGACGGGGGGGGACGGGCCCGGGGGCCCCAAAAACCAGGGGGGACAGGGGGAAAGGACAAAAGGGGAAGGAGAAAAGAGGGGAGGGGGGACAAAAAACAGAGGGGGGGACGGGAAAAGGAGGGGAGCCCAAAAAGGGGAGAGAGGGGGAAAAAGGGAGGGGGGAAAAGAGAGAGGGGGAGGGGAGAAGGGGGGGGGCCCAAAAAGGGAGAGGGGAGAGAAAAGGAGGGCCCAGAAGAAAAGAGGACCATTTGATTTTTTCCTTTTCTTTTGGGGTTTAAACAAAAATTTTGAGCGGGGCCTTTCTTTTCCCTAATAAAGGAAAAGGCCCCAAAAGATTCTTCCCATTTGAGTCGGCAAGTTTTTTTTTCATTTTATTTTTTTTTTCCCCAAACCCCTCAAAATTTTTTTTTGGGGACTCAAATTTAAAATTTTTTTTTTTCTGCCCCCCCCCCTTTTTTCCAGTGGGGGCCCCCCTTTTCATCACCCCTTTTTTTTTCCCCCTTTTAAAAAAAAGGAACCCCCCCCCCCCCCTTTCCCAAATAAAATTCCCCACCCCCACCATGAAAGGGTCTGTTTTTTTTAAAAATTTTTCTTTCCCGCAGGGGCGGGGATTTTTTAAATTTTTGGGGATTTTGGGTTTAAAAAAAAAAAAAAAAAAAACTTTTGGTTTTTTTTTGTGAAGGGGTTTTTGGGGGGTAGGGGAACACCTTTCTTTTGGGAATTACTTTCCCCAAAAGTTTTTTTTTTTTTACAAAAAAAAAAGGGGAAAACCTTTTAAAAAAAACCAGCCAAAAAAAATTGCTAAGTAATACAAAAACTAAAAATTCCCAGCAAAAAGGGTTTAAAACATCCCCATGTAATTTAATTTGAAACCAATTTTTTTTTGGTTTGCACAAAATTTATGGGGCCCCCAATTTTTTCCCCCGGGGGACTCTTCCTTCCCTCTCTTCCTCTCCTCTCTCTCTAAAAATAAAGCACCCCACCATGGCTCCCTTGAAAAAAAAAAAAAAAGCGAAACGAGAAAAAAAAAAAGGGGAATAACGGGGAAAACAAATTTTGGGGACTTTTGGGAAAAAAAGGGGGAAAAGAAAAAAAAAAAAGTTTTTCGTTTTTGGGGTGGAGATGGGGTTCCCAGTGAGGCTTTTTTTGTTGGGCACCCCAAAATTGTTGAAAAGGGGAGGGGGGACCCCAAGGGGAAAAGAAAAAAATGCAAAGGTATTGGGAAAGAGGGGGAAAAGAGGGGGAGAGAGGGGGGAGAGATGAAAAGGGGGGGGAGAGAAGAGGGGGGAGGGGAGGGGAAAAGGAAAGGGGGAGGGGGAAAGGAAAGGGGGGGGGGGGGGGGGGCGGGGGACGGGGGGGGACAGCCCGGGGGGGGGACGGGGGAAAACGGGGAAAGAGAGAAAACAGGGGAGGGGGAAAAAGGGAGGGGGAAGAGAAAGGAGTGTGGTGTTTTTTGTGTGGGGGTGGGGGTGTGTTTTAGGGGTGTGGGGGTGTTTTTGTGTGAGTGCTTTACGGGGCGTCCCGGGGGAAAAAAGGGGCACGGGGGAAGGGGGGTGACTTTTGGGACATGAGTTATTTGTTTTTTTTTTTTAATTTGGTGAAATAAGTTTTTAAATTCGTTTTTTTTATTTCAATCCGGGTCTGAGGGGGGAAAAAAGGAGAAAGAAGAAAGAAAAAAAAAATAAAAAGGGAAAGGGGGGGAGGGGGAGAGGAAAAGAAAGAGAGGGAGGGGGAGAGGAGAGGGGGACACACCCAAACCCCACCCCAACCCCACACACTCACACACCCCCAAAACCAAATATATATATATATTATTTTATAAAATTTTAAAATTTTAAAGGGCTGAAAAAAAATTTTTATAAATATTTATATAATTTTATATTATAGAGGGGGGAGAGGGGGGAGGGGGAGAGAGGGGGGATGGGGAAAGAGGGGTGGGGAGGGAAAGAGAGAGGGGAAAAGGGGGGAGGGTTTAGGGTAAGGGGAAAATGAAAGTAGGGAAATGTGGGGGAGATTCATCGGTTCGGACAACGAGGAGTGCAACGGGCTTTGTTTTTAGGCTGACCACAAAACATTTCCCCCTTGTAAACAGTCAAAAGGAAAGGGTACCTAGTGAGACTGCAGAGCGAGTAAGTGACTCATGTTGACTTTGGGGATCTGCATCAGGGGCCAGAATTAAACCAGAAAAATGGATTCGCCGGAGCTAATAAATGTGCCCCATGCAGGGGTTAAAAAAAATCCATGTCATTAAATAAGCCCAAAAAGAGCACGCGAACCGCCAAAAATATGAGACAGGGGCAGCCCTTTTAACTTTCGCTACGCTTTCCCTGAAACACAGAAATGCTTTTGTGGGGGGAAAAAAAGGATGGTCACACCACTTTTATCCCGACCTTCTCTAAGCTCTCTTATATTACTTGGCTTTTTCTTCCCTAGGCTCTGTTCGTGCATTCTTAGCCCAGTTCAGGAGAGAGAGGGGGAGAGAGAGGAGAGAGAGAGAGACGGGGGAGAAGGAGAGAGAGAGGGGGAAGGGGGAGAGAAAGTTCTGTTTCTTTGAGTTATAAAGGGGAGAGCTTTTTATTTTCCCCATCAGGAAGACAAATTTTTGCAGTGTCAGGAATTTTTACTATTTCTTTTAATTTCCATCCTCTGTTTTTTTTTTAGTTTTTCTTTTTTTTTTTTTTAGTTGGGCCCCCCATTTTTTCTTTTTTTTTTCCCCATTCTCTTTTTTTTTTTTTCCCCTTCACTAATTCCCTCCCCCAATGCAGACTGTATTATTTTTTACTCAAGGTATTGCAGGTCGATGTAATTTTGTGGGGGGTTTGACACAAAGTGTCTGGGGCTCATCTGTGAAATAATAACTGGTGTGTTGACACTTTTTCCCTTCTGCTACATTAATGCTTTTTTTTCAAAAGAAGAAAACAACAAAGGAAATGTTACAGCAAAAACTGACTGAATATTCAGAAGTTGGGCAAAATGTCCATGTTTTCTGAATGTAATTATGAGCTTCCAGTTTTCCTTAGAAATGAGCATTCCCTTAAAACCATCCTTGAAAAACGAAAATGTGGAAGAAAAACGGGATTACATGGACATGAATGGACATAAACAAAGGAAGAAAGAAAGGAAAGCTAGCGTCAGTCGAGATGGGGTCTCACGAGCTGTTGACTCTTCCAGTCAGGGCCTTCCTTTTTGTGCAAAAAGGATTGGCAAGGCAGGTATGTAAAAGGCAAAGGTATCTGGAAGTATGTGGTGTAAGGGGGGGGGGGGGGAGGTTGGGCAGGTAAGAGGGGTGTGCGTGTGACTTTTTGTTTCATTAGGGACGAAGAATAATGCTTAAATGATTTCTGCTTTTTTTCTCTTTTGCTTCCAGGTCAAGAGAGAGAGAGAGAGGAGAGGGGGGGGGAGAGTGATACATATATACATAGAAGAGAAGAAGAAAGGAAAGAAGAACAAGAAGTACAGGAAGAAAAGGACAAAGAGCACAAAACAAGAAGAACAAGAACAACAAGAACAAGAAGCCGAAAGGATAACAAGACAAGCACCAGCCTCCATGGCTGTGGTTAACATAGTACATTGCGGACAGGGAGGTTCGTGGGTTTGGTTCGCGCCAGTGCCATTTATTTGATGAGACTTTTCGCTCAGGACCCGGGCTCCTGCCCACCGCTGAGTTTGGCTACGTTTGTGAATATTAGAACCACACATCGATGTTTTTTTATCCTCTTAATGAATGCATGGTCTGAAGTGTTGATCAATTTTTCCAAACAATAAATGTACGGTGTCTGTATTTATCAAGCGTGGTTGCGGTTGGATATATTTGAAACGCAAAGAGTACAGCCCCGTTTAGTAGCTCAGGCGGGAATGGAAAATGCAAACCTCGTCTTTATCCCCATCTCTCGATCGGCAAAGAAAAAAGGCGACATGAACGACGACGAGGTGAAGAAGAAAAGAGGAAGAAAGAAAAGAAGAAAAGAAGAAAAAGAAGAAAAAAACAACAACAACAAAAACAAGGTAGGGAAGAAGAAAAAAGGGGAAGAAAAAGAAGAAGAAGAAAGAAGAAGAGAAAAAAAAACAACAACAACAAACAAAAACAACAAAACAACAACAACAAAAAAAAGAAAAAAGAAAGAGAAAACTAGAAAAACAAGAAGAAAAAGATGAATCAAAAGGATTTAGATGACGAAGAAAAGGAGGGGAAGACGAAATGTTTTAAGTATGTCCCCAAAGTACATAGGGGGAGGTGGGGTGGGGGTGGGGGAAAAAAACCGTAGTCTGTCGCTCAATTCAGAATTTGTCTACAAAAAAAAATACCAACCTCCCTCAACGCCCCGAAATTTACTTTTTCTCCTTTTTAACTCTTTATTTTTTTTTCCCTTTTGTTTTTTTTCTTTCTTTTTTTTAAAGCTAATTCTCTCATATCTATCAGTTTTTTATTTACCCAAAAGGGGAAAACTGGTTTCCGTTTTTAAAGATTTCCCCCCCCCCCCCCCCCTTTCCCCGCCCCGACTTTAAAATAAATCTGATTTTTAAATGGAAACAGCATCCCCTTGTTGGCGGAAAAAAATCTAGTCTGGCCCCTCATAAACCCCTTTAGAAGGGAAAAAATAACCTTGGGGAGCGTTAACAACTTCCGGGGCACAAGATTTTAAGAGAGAGAGGGGAGAGGGGGGGGGGGGGGAGACAGGCGAAACGACGAGTGAGAAGACGACAGCAGACAGGGCAGAAGAAGACAGACAGACAGACCGTAGACAGACGAGGGAGCGAGCGAGAAAATCAAAGACAGAAACAGAAAGAGGGCGAACAAGCGGCAAAAGGGAAAAAGAGAGAGGAAGAGACAGAAAGAGAGACAGGACAGAAAGAGAGACAGACAGATGCTGGGACAGACGGCAGACGGGGACGGGCAGAGGGCAAAAAACGTCAAAGACAGAAACAGGAGAGAAGGGGGAACAAGGAGCGAGCGAGGGGGGCGAGAGAGGAGAGAGAGAGGAGAGAGGGGAAAAGGAAGGAAGAAAAAGAGAGAGAGAGGGAGAGAGAGAGAGAGGAAAGGGAGGGAAATTAAGAAAGGACGGGGACAGGATAGGAATACAGAAGAAGACAGACAGCAGACAGTCAATACAGACAGACCACAGAGACAGAGAGAGAGAGTCAGAGACAGT
>JAMYXO010003117.1:0-21167 GCA_033310375.1 Conus canariensis | reverse complement strand
TTTTTCCGAATGAAAAGAAAACGAGAAAATATAAATTTTTTTTTTCCCGAAAAAAAATCTTATAATTTTTTATGTTCAAACGTTCTTATTGACTTGTTACTTTCTTACTTATTACTTGTAAAACAAAAAAAATGAATCACAGAACAAATAAATCGCCTTAAACAAAAGTAATACAAAGTTACAAAACAAATGAATTAAAACGAAAATTAAAAAAAAGGGGGGGAGAAAACGTACACTAACGGAAATCCACCTGAAAATGAAATGATGAAAAGAAACAGATGGGTGCCTATTGAAGAAAAGGGTTTGGAGATTTGTTTGTATGGGGGTGAAAAAGAAATAAAGAATAGACAGGCCCGGGTAAAAAAAGAGGAAATTGAAAAAGGAAAGGGGCCCTCAACGCCCCCTAAGGGCAACTGTCCCCCGAAAGCGGGAGACGGGAAGTATTCAAAAAAAAAAACACACAATTACAAAACTCAATCAATAAACAATCAATAAATATACAATCAAAAAAACACACACACAAAAAAAAAACCCAAAAAACCCCAAAAAATAATAAAAAAAAGACTTTATTTGGAGTGAGCGTAATCCCTCCCCCACCTACACTAGTTGAGTGACGGGGTGAATCGACCCCACACTCAGAGGGGAAAGGGGAAAAATCCAAAAAAACAGAGGAAAGATAAAAATTAATAGTAATAAAGGGGGGGAGGGACTATCGACTCCCCAACGCCATCCCCCCCTGCAAAAACAAGCAGGAAAGGTTGGGGCATCAGCCTGGGGAAGGGGACAAACAAAATTTAAGCTAGGGGAAGGACAACGACTCCTCAAAGCCCTGCCCCCTTGCGCCAGGTACGAGCAAAGGAGGGTTTTGGGTTCGGCCTGAGGGGGAAAAGGGGCAAAAGGAAATTCCCACAAAAAAAAAAACCCCAAAGGCAGAGCAATCAAAAGAAATCAAAACATTCAAACACACATACAAAACAAATAACATAAAGACTACAAAAATAAAAACAAAAATCAAAATAAAATTTTTTTTTTTCACAGAAAAAACATATTTTTTTTTTTGGGGGGGAAATTTAATTTTTTTTTGGAGGGTACAAAATTTTTTTTTTTCCTTGGAGGGGGAAAATTTAAAAAACTTTTTTTTTTTTTGGGGGAGGTCAAAAAAAATTGTCCTATGCCAAGCCCAGTCGGGGTCCCACCCAAAACTGTGAAAATGCATCCCTGCAAACCCGCTTCACCCGTGCACACGCAATTTCCAAAAACCAGAAGGGCACTAAATAATCTTCTTTCCCCCTTCCCCCGGGGAATAATTTACTAAACAATAACAATTTTCCATCATATTCAACTGGTTTGTCTTCAAAGAATTATTTTTCATTCCTCCTCTCCAGTGGAGGTACAATCATTCCACAGATCCACTATTTTGGGAAACCACATTTCATCTCATATACATAATACTTCACAAATATATCTTTGACAGGTTTCTCCTCCTCACTGAGAAACAATGTATATATTCAAAGACAAATCAAAAGATGGCTTAAAATACAGTATCAACTGAGTTCATCAGGGGAAAAATTTTAAAAAATCATTATGGGTCAACATGACAAATCTTTCTTTTCTCACAACTGGTGCAGTCGTTGTCTTCTACACGCTCGATTCCCCAAACCCTGGAGACGATTAGGTGCTGCCGCAGCACTGTACCCAAAAAATTTGTGCGATTTGCCTAACTGGTGCGCCACAGCACGGGGAAGGGCGAAACACAATGAAGTCCGTGTAAGTAATCTTTTTTCAAAATCTGAAAAATTGAATAAATTCTTTTCCCTTTTTCCCTTTTCTTAACTCTCTTTTTTTCTCTCCCCATCTGTCTAATAACCTCACCTGGTAATGGTAAAATCCAGGTGGAACTCGTTCTTCAAACAACCTGTCCAGTCAGGTCCCCAACCCATCTCCTTCCTATTCCTTATTTTTTCCCCCCCTGCGCTCTTTTGAGTACACTTTTCAGTGAGTACTCGTCTAACTCTACGCATTACCACCCCCATGGTTGCTGACCAAGGAAAAAACGTCCGTCCATTCAACCAAAAAATTCCCTACTCTATACCATCAGCGACACCGATCACACTGGTCAGGCCATTCAAACTTTCTTTTTTTTTTACCTTTCCTCTTCCCTCCCCTAGGGAAATACTTTATAACAAATAAGGGCGTACGCGATGGAACGTCACATGCCCGCCATGTGAGGCTACATCACATGACAGTGTGTGTTGTGTGTGGTGTGTGTGTGTGTGTGTGTGTGTGTGTGTGTGTGTGTGTGTGTGTGTGTGTGTGTGCGCGCGCGCGTGCGTTATGGCTGTGTGGTGAAAGTTTTTTTTTTTTTTTTCAAATGTTCTAAACAAATAACATTGATGTTGAAACATCTGGACATATCACTAAATGGTAGCATTTTAGAACACAATACTGGGAAAATAGGAACAGTTACTGTGATGAAATCGCGATTTTTCCCGCATGCAAAAGTAAACGCATGGATTTGAAAAAAGAACTAATAAATGTTTGAACTTTTCGTTTAATATAATGATGTGGTGATGTGAGGATTAGGTGAGCATAGAACATATTTTTGTTCTACATGAATTGTAAAACAGACAGACAGCAGACAGACAGACAGACAGACAGACAGACAGACAGGCAGGCAGGCAGACAAAGAAGAGAAAGAAGAAAGAAGAACCAGTGAGGAAGCGGGTGCTGAAAAGAAAATTGTGAAGAAACAAGATGAAAAACAGAACAAGGAAGTGAGTTTTAGTTACACGTCTTATAATGCTTCTTGATGTCTCATGATCTGAGGATCAATATTGGAACTTCATGAACTGTACATTGTGCCGAAGAGAGAGAGAGGAAGGAGAGAGAAGAGAGAGAAGAGAGAGAGAGAGAGGGGAGAGAGAGAGAGGGGGGGGGGGGGGGCGCCACGGTTAATGAGGGTCAAACGGAAAAAAACCCGGAGGTGTGACAACAAGCTCAATTTGTTTGTTTCTTTGTTTATTAGATTGTGTGCGCGCGCGCGGGCGCGCGCGTGGTGTGTCTGTTCGTGTGTGTGTGTGGTGTGTGTGGCGCGCGCGCGCGCCGTGTGTGTGTGTGGGGCGTGTTTGTGAGTGGTGCGTGTGGTGCATGTGTGTGTGTGTGCGTGCGTGGGGGTGCGTGCGTGCGTGCGTGCAAGCGTGCGTGCGCGCGCGCGCGTGTGTGGGGTGTGTGTGTGTGTGTGTGTGTGTGCGTGGTGTGCGTGTGCGTGTGCGTGTTGCTTGTGTGAGTGTGTTTTTTAAGTGTGTGGGTGTGTGTGGTGTGGTGTGGCGTGTGCGTGCGTGCGTGCGTGTGTTCGTGTGGCATGTGTGTGTAAAGCGTTTCCCTGTGTGAGTGTGTGCATGCGTTCGTGTGTGCGTGTGTGCGTGTGTGCCGTGCGTGTGTGCATGCGTGCGTGTGTGCGTGTGTGCGTGCGGTGTGTGTTAGTGTGTGGGTGTGTGTGCGCGCGCGCGCGCACTCCGCGCGCGCTTTAAAGGGGGGATGGAGAAGGGAGTTGGGTGGAGAATGTGAAAAGGATCACGATCAGGATCAGGATCAGGTTAAATACGTTGCTGAACTTCCTAGGTGATAGTGTCAACAGAAAAGACAGAGTACCCGTATACTTTGGTTCTTTGCTCAAAAAATTTTTTTTTTAAAAAAGAAAGGAGGAGCACAGGGGAAAGAGAGGCGGGTAGGAAAGCGGCGGTGAGTGATGAGGGAGCTGTCCTGCCCTGTCCTGTCCTGTCCTGTCTGTCCTGTGAGTGGATGAGGGACCTACTCTGTTCCTGTCCGGTCCTGTCCTGTCCTTCCTGTCCTGCCTTCCTGTTTTTGGAATGAGGGACCTACTCTGTTCCTGTCCTGTCCTGTCCTGTGAGTGGATGAGGGACCTACTCTGTTCTGTCCTGTCCTGTCCAGTGAGTGGATGAGGGACCTACTCTGTTCCTGTCCTGTCCTGTCCGCCTGTCCCCGTGAGTGGATGAGGAACCTACTCTGGTCCTGTCCTTTTCCTGTCCTGTCCCCTGAGTGGATTGAGAGACCTACTCTGTTCCTGTCCTGTCCTGTCCTGCCTTTCCTGTCCTGTGAGTGGATGAGGGACCTACCCCTGTTTCCTGTCCTGTCCTGTCCTGTCCTGTCCTTCTGTGAGTGGATGAGGGACCTACTCTGTTCCGTCCTGAGTCCTGTCCTGTCCCCGTCCGTCCTGTCCTTCCTGTCCTGCCCTGTCCTGTCCTGTGGTTTAATGGAGAGGGGGCTATTCTTTTTTCCTGGGTGCGACTGCTGCTGATGGTCGTCTGGGCAGGCTGGTAGTACGGGTGAAGAAGTCACTAGCCTTCCCTTCCAGATGGACACTGCTCTGTGTGTCTCTCTCTGTGTCTCTGTCTGTCGGTCGGTCGGTCGGTCGGTCAGTCGGTCGGTCGGTCTCTCTCTCCTCTCTCCTCTCTCTCTCTCTCTCTCTCTCCTTCTCTCTCTCTCTCTCCTCTCTCTCTCTCTCTCTCTCTTATCTACTATTCTTCCGTTAAACATAACATGTTTTTTTTGTTTTTTGTTGTTGTTGTTGTTGTTTGTTGTTGTTGTTGTGTTGTTTTTCACTTTAAATATCTTCATTTCAATAATGCTAAAAAAAAATGTACGTGCACTTGTTTTTTTTTCCCACAACGTGGATCCCCGGCCAAAAAAAAGAATGAATGACTGCAGGCTGGGTATGGAGCAACATTAAGAGAGAGAGAGAGAGAGAGAGAGAGAGAGAGAGAGAGAGAGAGAGAGAGAGGGGAGAGAGCCCGTCAGACGAATGTGACCCAAGAAATACAAAACGTGATGCAACGCGCTTGGATTTTTTTTTTCGCTTCCTATTTTTCTGCATGTACTTGCCTAGAAATGTGTGTGTGTGTGTGTGTGTGTGTGGGGTGTGTGTGTGTGTGTGTGTGTGTGGGGTTTGCGCGCGCGCGCCGCGCGCTGTGTGTGTGTGTTTTGTGCGTGCGTGTGTGTGTGTGTGCGTGTGTGTGTGTGCGCGCGTGCGCTGTGTGTGTGTGTGTGTGTGTGTGTGTGTGTTTCTTTTGATCATTACTTTTTTTTAATTCTTTTCACCGTTGTTGTTGCTATATTTTGTTTATGTTCCTATAGCTGTTGTCGCTGCTGCTGCTGCTGCTTGCTGCTGCTGTCGTTGTTGTTGTTGTTGTTGTTGTTGTTGTTGTTGTTGTAGCTGCTGCTGCTGCTTCTGCTGCTGCTGCTGTATTGTTGTTGTTGTTGTTGTTGTCGTTGTTTGTTGCTGTTGTTGTTGTTGTTGCTGTTGTCGTTGTCATTCGTCGTTGTTGTTGTTGTTGTTGTTCTCCTCCTCTCCTCCTGCTGCTCCTCCTCCTCCTCCTCCTGCTCCTCCTCCTCCTTCTATGGACCAATGACTTAATTCTTTCCACATGCACAATACTATAACTTGTTTGTCGTTTATGTACAAACATCACCGTTGTAAGCTGCCGAAGGCCACATGTATGCCAAATATCTGTGTAGGGAAAATGAAGAACGTAAATCGTCAATTTAAAAATAAAAAGTCACGCAAAGAATCATATCGATTGTTGTACCAAAGAGAGAAAGAAACGTCAGACGCTTCAGATATTTCTATTGACATTGTGTCAAGGGCTAACAAGATCATATTTGCAGCTCCAGGAAAAAATGTTTCGGGCTGAAAAAGAGAAAATGAATAGCAAATAAATACATGTTGTTAACAATCAAAACAAATCAAAATATAGTAAGAGAAAAACAAAAGATTTGTCTTGATAGCAAATCAAATGCGTAGTATGTGAAAAAGGAAAGAAACTATTTCACCACACACACACACACACACACACACACACACAACACACACACACACACACACACACACTCACCTCACTCACATCACTCACCTCACACAAACTCTTGACTGTCCCAAACTCTTGACTGTCCCAGGCAATACCAAATCCGTTTCGGGTTAGAACTCGCTTTGCATTATTTACCTAGTTATTGTTTCCTAATTAATTCTACTGGCGCAGTATATCATAGGCTTCTTTACATAATCTGGTTGTTACCAGATGTGTAAGCTTTAACCAATGCTTAATATATTTCTTTTTTTTCCCAAAAGCTCGAATACAAGAAGATATCTTCTAGAATCACGTATGCCATTAAGATAAGTGAATCGTTATAACGGATAAACTGTGCCCTTTCTCCAATTTATGATTCTCTTGAAGACCCCATACTTCTGCAGCGTCTGTTAACACATGTTTTGTCTCCGTATCGAATAACTTTCAAAATAGAGAAAGATCGATGTGTTACGTTTTCTTCATACATCTGAAAAATTCTATTATACTTTCGTCCCCATCTGCATGTTTCAGACCATCAGTAATCTAATAATCTAATTCCTTAAGGATGAAGATTTTAGGCCATGCCTAGTCCCTTTCCCGTTTTTCCTTGCTTTGATGAAAAAGATTTCCACAAATAAGTTACTGTGAACAACATGTTTTGATGAAATTGCTCTACACATTTATGATGATCATTCATTCTATTTCTGCCCAACTGCTATTTAGAAATTTTTTCACCAAACTGAATTCACGATTGAACTGTATCATCATTTGAATTATTTATGTGATCTCTATTAAAGACAAATTCGGCTGTTATAATATCTGGAAACACTAAGCATATCTATATCCAGACTAAAAAAAAAACCCACAGATTTCCAATGCAACATTAGGCAGCTAGAAGACAGTTATGTGATCTGAGAGTAGCGTATGTGAGACACTACATCCTTTTTCTCTGGCTATGCTCCCAGAAAAAATGGACCTGCCCCGTCTCCCTCCCATCCGTATATCTTTATAATTTGATTATAACAAATAAACAAAATGCCGAGCTAATGAATTTCATACTTTGGACAAAAGACTCATAAAGGCCTCCCTCCTTACCTCCTTATATCTTTATGATGTGTTTATTATCATAAACAAAATGCCGAGCTATGAATTTCATACTTTTGGGGAAAAAAGACTCATAAAGGGCACAAAAAAGTAACGTAAATTTCAAACTGACATTGTAAAAAAAGGAACGTATTGCAAACTGACATTGTAAAAAAGAACGTATTGCAAACTGACATTGTAAAAAAAGGAACGTATTGCAAACTGACATTGTAAAAAAGGAACGTATTGCAAACTGACATTGTAAAAAAAAGAACGTATTGCAAACTGACATTGTAAAAAAAGGAACGTATTGCAAACTGACATTGTAAAAAAAAAAGTAACGTATTGCAAACTGACATTGTAAAAAAAAAAGTAACGTATTGCAAAACTGACATTGTAAAAAAGTAACGTATTGCAAACTGACATTGTAAAAAAGTAACGTATTGCAAACTGACATTGTAAAAAAAAAAAGTAACGTATTGCAAACTGACATTGTAAAAAAGTAACGTATTGCAAACTGACATTGTAAAAAAAAGTAACGTATTGCAAACTGACATTGTAAAAAAGTAACGTATTGCAAACTGACATTGTAAAAAAAGTAACGTATTGCAAACTGACATTGTAAAAAAAAAGTAACGTACTGGAAACTGACATTGTAAAAAAGGAACGTATTGCAAACTGACAGTGTAAAAAAAAAAGTAACGTACTGGAAACTGACATTGTAAAAAAGAACGTATTGCAAACTGACATTGTAAAAAAAAGTAAGTACTATTGCAAACTGACATTGTAAAAAAAAAAAAGTAACGTATTGCAAACTGACATTGTAAATCAATGTCAATAGCAAAGGCATTTTAACGGTCATGAGCTTGCAAGCAACGCATATAAAGAAACTAACAGAAGGCGATCAAACAGTACCATGAACATCGGAGTTCTGATTGCGGTTATTTTCTCCCAGCACTTTGCAGACCGATATTCGAGTAAGAGCGTTGTGACACTCCGCGTATATCTTATCCATATATTGAGAACACACACACACACAACACACACACACACACACACACACACACACAACACACACAATCAAGAGAGAGAGAGAGAGACAGACAGACAGACAGACAGACAGAAAAAGAAAGAGAGGAGAAAATATTTGACTTTTTTCTTACTTTTGTGCTCGGTATTTATTTAACACATATTCACAAACAAATCCGCCCTTTTTTTGTTACTTTCAGCTCCATGGTCTTACACCGGCCTTATGAATTCAATAACCTCCTGGACACTTTGTACAACCCTGTGTCTTCAATCTTAATCTGTCTTTTCATTCTCCAGGAAAATAGACATGTCAGGAATGATCGGTGTAACATCTGTCCTTCTCACAGGAGGATTCACGGGTAAGAAAGCAGGGCCCTCAATAAATCAATTCTTTGTCCAAGAACTGGAACTGAAAAGGATGTTCAACAGAAAGGGAGCTGTCTGTCGTGATATATGAGGTGACGTTTTGAAGCTAGACGTGTCTTAATAAAGCACGCAAAGTGCTTCTTTATGCAGCTTTTTCACAAAAAGGGAATTTTGCTCTAATCGATTTTTTTTCAATAGATCTACAGTTAAATCCTGTTTAAAATGTAGGAGACATATGAATGAACATGTTTTCACCACACCAACAAAAGAAAAGGAACGCATAAGAAAGCCTCATTCTCAGGTTTTGAAACCTCGATTCACTGGGAAAAATGCAATTGTAACACACACACACACACACACACCACACACACACACACACACACACACACACACACACACACAACGAGCATGCGCGCACGTGCGCACGTGCGCATACACACAAACACAGGCACAGGCCCACGCACGCTACATTAAGGTCAATAGAGTGACTTTTATATCCGATTGTTACTATTACAGCAGGCAAGTCCCTGTCAGTTCAAAAGTGAAAACAAACTGTCATTTCCGCAAGAGGAATAAACTCCTCCAATATACCTTTTCCCATACGAAAGCATACCAAAATATCAAGCTCTGTATTATTAGAAATACCGCGTTAAACACGAAATTAGACAACTTCAGAGTAGCTGTAAATTCTTGAAGAAAAATGTCACGGCTGGAAATTGCGCAATAACATTGCTTACAATTACCTACCCAGCTAAATTCTTAAGAGCAATTCTTAGTGAGTCCGCAAAAACAAGGACAGGCAGATTACAAGACAAAACGAAGGTTGTTTGCCTTGTCTTTGGCGGAACTCACAAGGATTATTCTTAAAATTTGTTTCGTGTTCGCCTCACCACACTTTTGAAAAATACCAAGTTAAATATGATCGATTTTGTTTCCAAATGCTTATGAGTCTTTTCTGATTTCTGTGTTTCTCCGGTTCCCCTCCTGTTTTCGTCTAATCTCCGAAAATTGTCCCGGGCACATGACGTTGTGTTCACACTCAGCTCTGTTTACATGACTCATTACTCTTTCTGATTGCTTCTTCTTTTTTTTCCCCCTTCTCGGTCTCTCACCGTTTCGATATTTTCTGTGAAGGAAAGTTTTGAGCCCCTTGTTCGTTCCGAAGGGCCAGGTTTCCCAAAAACTTTTTTAATTTCCCTGGGGATCTCTTTGGAAATTTTGTCGGAGTCATATTAGTTGTGACGGGAAGAAAAAAATACGTGGGACGAAATTGGGGCGGGAAAAGGACAGTTTGAGATTTTTTAAAAAGTTTGCTCAAGTGTTTTTTTTCCTTTTTTTGGGGTTTTGTTTTGTTTTGTTTGGGGCCCCATTCCCTCCCGCCCCTTTCCCCTGGGACGGGTGGAATTTGGTTTAAGTGATGTGTTTTTTTAATTCTTCTTTGTAAGGGGGGAAAAAATTTGGGAAAGTCTTTCTCCTCTCTGTCTCTTTTTCTCGTTCTCGTCTCTGTTTTTTGTCTCTGCCCGGTCTTCTCTCTTTCTCTCTTTTCCCCTTTCTCTCTCTCTCTTTTCCTGTATGTGTTCCCTGTCTGTTGTCTGTTGTCTGCCCCCTCTCTCTCTTTCTCTCTTCTTCCCTTTTCTTCTTTCTCTTCTTCTATCTCTCTCTCTCTCTCTTCTTTTGGTTTCTGGGTCTCTGGGTTTCCCCTTGGGAAATGGGAAAGGAATTTTGTGATAATCTTCCCATTTTTTTTAAGCCCGAGATAGGATGAAATTCATTTTTTTTGGGCCCAAAAAAAGCGTTTCCCCTTTTTCCCCCATTTCCCATGTCCTTTTAAAACCCTCCCCTTTTAAATTTCCCAAAATGTTTTTGATGAGACGTGGTGTTGTTTTTGCACACTACGTTTCCGGATTTTTGGCACTATTGTTACTGCTTTCCTGGGTTTCATTTTGTTCCTGGGAATTATGGGGGCCCACTAAAACCATATTCCTCTTCTGCCAGGGATAAAATTCAAGTTAATCTCTTTTTTCAAATTCCAGGAGCCCAAAGTACCCAGTTTTTCTTCTTCGGGAAAGAAAGGGGTTTAAAGGGTAATAAAAGTGTGTTGTGTTTTTTTTGTTTTTTTAAATTTTTTTAAGGGGAGAGAGAGAGAGAGAGAGAGAGGGGGGAGGGGGAGGGGAGAGACGAGGGAGGAGAGAACATTTTTCTTATAGTTGGCATTGTAAAAGAATGTCTTTAACAACCCCAAAACAAAAAAAGAATTAGTAAAGCGCTTAATAATGTATTTGCATTCTGTCTGAAGATGGGTTTTTTTTTTTGGATTTCAAATGATAACAAAAATGGGTGTGGGGCGATTGGGAAGAGAAGAGGGAGACGAGAGAGGGGGGAGAGAGAGAAAAAGGGAAAGGGTCAGGGTTAATGATCAAAAAAAAGGAAAAAAACACCGGGGTTGGGGTGTGTGTGTGTGTTTTGTGTGTGTGTGGTGTGTGTGGGTGTGTGTGGGGTGTGTGTGTGTGTGTTGGTGTGGTGGGTGTATGGGGGTCAGGTCCCGCAAACAAGATTTGGTAAAAGGGGGGAAACCTTTATTCGGGAAAATCAATTTTTTTTTTGCTTTGAAACAAAATGCTGCCATTATTGTTTAAATGCCCAATTTCCCAAAAGTCTTTGCACAAAAACCCCGCTTTGGGAAACCCGAATGAAAGTTTGCACGCATTCTTCTTGCGATGTCATATGCCCCCCATTAAAAGGGCCCTTAAAGCTTCATTTTATTTCAATTAGAAACACAAAACACACACACACACACACAAAACAACACACACACAACACCCACACAAAACCCAAACCAAAAACACACAACACACACAACACACCCACACACAAAACAAGCACGCACATAACCCCAAACAAAACAAAACACAACCACACACAACAAACAAGAAATGCAGCACGCACGACGACACACAACCCACACACAAACACACAAACACACACACACACCCCAACCAGCCCCGCACGAGGGCACCCCGCACACGCCAGAGAGAGGAGAGAGGAAGAGAGAGGAGAGAGGGGAGAACGAACGAACGAACGAACAAACGAATTTTTTTTAAAAATTGGGGAATGAGATAAGAAAATTGCGCTGCTTTTTCCCACCCACCCCTGAGGGGGGGGGGGGGGGGGGGGGAAACCAGGGACAACACAAAAGTAAATTATAGCAGCAAAGGGGGAAAAAGTAAATTTAAATAGTAAACTTGCAAACTAGAGGAGAGAGAAAACGGAGGGGAGAGAGAGGGAGGGAGAGAGAGAAAAAACCTCATTTTGCTCAGGAGCCAAAAAAAATCTTGATTCAGGGAAAAGGGAAGTAATAGTCGGAAAATCTGTTTTTTCCCTAATATCCCAAACTTTTAAAACAAGTATTCAAAATTACCAAAAAACGGCTCTGTTATTAGAAAGTTCCTTTAACTTCAGAGTTGTTGAAAATTTCCCTTTAAAAATAAAGGGACAAAATTATATTGAAAGGAAATTGTGTGATAAAGTTTTTTACCTTTAATTTTCCCAAGGTAAAAATTTAATTTCGGTTTTTTTTCCCTTTGACTTTGGCCAGCTGTTTTTGGAGTATTGTGTTTTCCCCAAAATTCCCCAAACTTTTTTCCCATTCAGTCATGGGAAAAATCAGGGTTGGAAAACTTTTTGTTTTTTGGGGGTTTCACTCTCGGTCGTTTAATGATTTTCCCCTGGGTTAAAGCTTGTTTATTTAATCATCTTTGTCTTTTGCCCCGAACATCGCCTTTTTTCGGCACTTTCTGTGAAAGAAAAAATTGAGGGATTTTGTTGTTCAAAGGTTGGGGGGGGCGAAACGCTGTTTTTTGTTTTTTTCTTTGAAAACAACCCCCGTAATTTAATTTTTAAATGGAAGCAGAAACAAGGCGGCTAAATTTAGCGAAGCAAAGACAGCCATTGAGATTGATGTTGAAGTTTTTGCTTTTGTTTTTCATTTTCGTTTTTTGGTGATTAACGCCCCTTAAATTTTCCCCGGGCCCCCATGTGGAAATGGGGATGAGGGTTTGCTGTTTTTTCCCTTTTTTGATGGGGGAAAAATTTCTCTTTTCTCTTTCTCTTCCTCTCCCCTTTTCTCTCTGCTAAAAAACCCCCAAAAATTTAAAACCCCACACACACAAACCCACACCCCCACACCCCACACACAAACCCCCACAAAACAATTTTGCAAGGAAGAAAAGCGCCAAATTTAAAGGGGAAAGGGTGTGAAAATTTTGGGGAAACTTGTTGGGCCCAAAATTGAACATTAAACACTTTTCCCAACCCCAAAAATGAAAGGGGGAAAATGCCGTGCCTTCTGTTTAAATTGGAGAAAAAAAGAAAAGGGGACGGGAAAAGAGTTCCCCTGCTCTGTTATAATTTTTTGTGGAACCCAAAAAGTTACAGTTTGTCAGTGAAAAAAAATCTTTTTGTCTCGTTTAAAAACAAATTTAAAAAAGTTGTTCCCCCCATACAGTTTGTTTATTTAAGAAAAAACGAAAAGGGGGCTTTTTTTATGAATTTTGAAAGTTTATTATCCCGTGAAATTTAATTTACGTAGCTGTGAAAGCGAGGAACCAAAGGGTTTTTTTCTTCTTCTTTTCTTCTTTTCTTTTTTTTTTCTCTTTCCCTCCCTTCCTCTTTTTCCCCCCTCCCTTTCCTCTCTCTTCCTCTTCTCTTTTCTCTCTCTTCTCTCTCTCTTCTCTTCCCCATCTTTTACAAAAATGCCGAGTAAATTTAAAGGGAAAAAAATTTTGTTTTGCCCAATATTTTCTTCCCCAATTTTTAAATATGTTCGCCCGAGCGGTGTTTTGTTCTACTTTTGATCTTGACCCATCGCAGATAGGTCGGGGGGCCTTTGCAATTTTAAATATTTGAGGGGGGAGTTTGAGTTTCTTTCTCTCTCTCCTTTTCTCTCTCTCCTCCTCTTTGTCTGTTTTTTCTTCCTTTACCTCTCTCCGGCCCATTCTTCGCTCTCTCTCTCTCTCTTCTCTCTCTTCCTCTTTTTCTTTTCTCTTGACTTTAAAAAAGTGGGGAAATTGTCATCATCTCCTTTCAAATTTCTCGCCAAAGGCAAAAAAAAAACAAAAATTTCATACAAACAAAGTTTTTTCTGTTTCGCAGATTTGGTTTAACCTTTTCTTCAAATGTGGGTTCCTTCGGGTGGGCCTTTGTTTATTCACCTCCGGGTATGTTGATGTCCCGTGGCGTTGATTTCGCACTAAATCGTGGTTTTCTGTTGCCAAAGTTATACGGGTTTTTTTTTTTTTTTTTTTTTTCTCCGTCATAAACCCCTTTTTGCCCCCTTTTCCCCCCCTTTTTTTTCTTTGAGGAAATTTATTTGCACTGCTTTTGTTTCGAACCGGAGTCTAAATAGGACTTTCCTTTTGTTTTCAAAGTTGAATACCGACAGCAAAGGGGGTTTTTTAAATTTAAAACGAAACGCAAACCCATGAAAAAAAAAAGGGTTTTAAAGATAGCTAAACGGGAAGGGTTTTAAAAGTATGATCGGGTGTATAGTTGTTTGTTTTTCTGCTGTACCGAATTTCCCTTTTTTTCCTTTAGACATCGTTTGAAATGTTAAAAGTCAGTGTTGCCTTTTTTACGACCCAAAAATCCCCCCCCCCCCTCCCCCCCCCCCCCCCCCCACCCCCCCTCCCTAAATTTTTGTCTGTTGTTTTTTCTGTCGGGCTGTCTCTCTGTTCTTTGTTTCACTGGTCTCTTGTCTCTGTCTCTCTTACTCTCTTCTCCTCTTCTTTTTTCACACAACCCACAACACAAAAAAACACACACGCACAAACAAAACACAACACACAAAACACACAAACACCCCACAAAACACACGCGGGGGCAGCACGCGGCCGCGGCAGAGAGAAATAGACACAGAAAAAAGAGAGAGGGGAGAGCAGACAGACAGGGCAGACAGCAGAGAAAGGGGAAAAGACAGGCAAGGGCCGACGGGGAAAAAGGAGGCAGGGAAAAGGGAGAGAAACAGAGTGGGCAGAGGAGGTAGAAAAAAGAGAAAGAGAAACCAAAAAGCAAAAAGAGAGAAAGATTTTATTGGAGAGACAGGAAAAGACAGACAGAAGAGAGAAAAGAGGGGACAAAAGAAAGTAGAGAGAGGGCCCCGATAGAGAGAGACAGGCAGAAAAGACAAAACAAGACAGACAGACACTGAAACTGATTTTTTTTTTTTGTCCATTTTGTACTTGGGGGTACTACGCCCAAAGGGGGGTTTTAACCCCCCCCCGGGGGGGCGGGGAAACAGCAGCATGGGGGAAATGCCATGAAAAGGCATGAAAATGACACTCCCCCCCCCCCCCCCCCCCCCCCCCAACCCCCCCCCCCCCCCCCCCCCCCCCCCGGCCCCCCCCCCCCCCCCCCCCCCCCCCCCGGCCCCCCCCCCCCCCCCCCCCCCAAAAAAGAAAAAAATCAAACAGAACAAAAACAAAAAAACAAAAAAAAAAAATTTAAAATTTATTGTTTCGTGATCTGAAGTAAAAATTTGAGAAAAGGGTTTCAGTTTTTTTTCAGTTTAATCAAAAAGGTGTTAAATGCGGTGGCTTGGGTTTAAAAATTTAGTCTTTGAGAAAATTTTGTGTGTGTGTGTGTGTTTTGTGTGTGTGTGTGTGTGGTGTGTTGTTTGTGTGTGTGTGTGTTTTGTGGTCCTTCATTTATGTCTATCCACTTTTTTGTGATATTAGACATGGGGTTTGTGTGTTTGTGTGTGTGTGGGTGGGTGGTGTGTGTGTTGGTGTGTGTGTGTGGGGGTGGGGGTGTGGTTTTCTCTCTGTTGTTGTCAAATCTATTTGTTGTCCACTGTCTTTGTTCTTCTCTCCTTCTCTTCTCCTCTCTCTTTCTCTCTCTCCCCTCTTTCTCTCTCTCTCTTCTTGTGTTCCCCCTTCAGTTTCCAAATTTTGAATGTCTTTGTTTTTCTCTCTTCTCTATTCTCTTTCTGTTGGGGTAGCTTTTCCCGTCTCTCTGTTCGTCTCTGTCTCGGGTTGGGTTTTTCTGTTGTTGTCTGTTGTTGTTGTCTGTCTCTTCTCTCTCTCTCTCTCTTTCTTTCTCTCCTTCTTTTCACGCGTCTTTTTCCCTCTGTCTCCCCTTTTCAGTTGTCTATCTCTGTCTCTGTCTTGTTGTCGGGGTTTTCTGCCTGTCTGTCCCCCTTCTCTCTCTCTCTCCCCTCTTTCCCCTTTTCTCTTTTCTCTTTCTTCTTCTTCTTGTTCTTTTCTTTTTCTTTTTTTCTTTTTTTTTCTTTTCTTCTTTTCTTCTTCTTTTTTTTTCGCCTTGTTTTTCCCCCTTCCTCTTTGTTTCTTAAACTTTCTCTTCCCAAACGTGTATTTTTATACTTTAAATTTTTTTTCTCAAAATGCCGAAAAATAATTGCACGGGCCACTGGTTCCCCTTTCCCCAAGGCAGTTCCCATGTAGAAGGGGGAAATGGATGGTGTAGAAAGGGTACGAAGCGGCACTAAAACATAAAAAAAGAGTTATTTTCCCCTTAGACGAATTTGAACGGCAAAGGAATTAAAAAAAGCGAAACTTTCATTTTTGCCCTTTTGGGTGTGTGTGTTTTTTTTCTTCTTCCTTTTTATTTTTTTCTTTCCCTTTTTCTTTTTACATGCCTTCCGTCTTTGAAAATTTTTAAAGTTTGGGGGTTTTCATTTTTTTTTTTCAATATCTTTTTTTTCCCCTCCTAATCCCCCTCCCTTTCCGGCCCTTCCTTTTCCTTCCCTTTCCCTTTCCCTTTTTCCTTCTCCTCTTCCTTTCTCCTTTTTTCCTTTCCCTTTTGCCTCCCCATCCCAAACCCCCTTCCTTCCTCCTCTTCCCTTTTCCCTTTCCCCCTCCTGTTTTCTTCTTTTTTCTTCTTTGGTTTTTTGTTGTTGGTTTTATGTTGTTGTTCTTGTTCTTTTTTCTTCTTTTTTTTTTCCTTTTTTTGTGGTTGTTGTAGTTGTTGTTGTTGTTTTCTTATTTTTCTTCGCATTCTTCGCAGTCTCCAAAATAATTTTTCAGGCGAATTTAGCACGTTTGGCTTGAATGTTGTTTATTAGAGACAAATTAACTTTGTTTACAAAAACGAAAACTTCGAGCATGTTAAAGTTGGACTTGGACCAAAAATAAACGGAAAAAAGGAAAAAAAAAAAGAGGAGGGTAAAAACTAGGGCTTCAGTGGGCAGGAATATTTAGGCAGTAAATGCCCACTTTTTAGTTTGCCCTTGCAATGATTTAAAAGAAGTGTAAAAAGTGGGTTTTAAAGTTCCCTTCACTTTTTTTTTTGCTTTTTTATTTTTCTTTTTTTTTTTTATTCATTAATTTTTTTCTCTATGCATGAAATTTCTTTTTTTATTTCTTTTTATTTACTTGTTTATTTATAGTGAGGTTTTGTATGTTTGTATTTATTTAAATTTTTTAAAGTGTTTGTTTTTTTTTTTTTCTTTTCTTACAGGACCAACCTTTGGGGTCTCTTTTTCCCGGGGGGATTCACAATTTCCCCAAATTTTTGGTAGGTTTTTGTTCCAGGGGTTTTTTCCCCATCGTTTCATTTTGAGGGCTTTGGGCGATTTTTGATCCCCCGTTTTTTCCCCCCAAAATTTTTGTTTCGTTTTTCTCGTGGCAATTTTGGGGGTTTCAGGCGCCTGGATCGAGGGGCCTTTTGCAAATTCCTTTATCCGAACCCCAAAAGCGGGAAAGTCCCTTTGGGACTGTGGTTTTAAAACCCGGTTGGTCTTTTGACGGGTTTTTTTGTTTAAAGCGTGCGTGTGCCCCCTTTTTAGATGAAATCTTCCCAAAAACCCCCCTCTTTGTTTTGTGGATCTTCATGCCCCGGGTGGTAGGAAACGTTTTCCCCGACACCTGGATATTCCTTGGGTCCCCTGTTCATAGTCCGTTTGGGGTTTGCTGTCATGATTGGTTTTTGGGACCGATGGATTAAACTTTTTCTTCCCCCTTTTTGGTGAATTCTGGGGATCTTTTCCTTTTTTTTTTTGTAAACCACATGTTTAAGGGAAAGTGGGGAGCCAGCCCACAGAGCCCCCGGTTCTGGTCCCTTTCCCCGTGTCCTCCGGTCTTTCCCCGGGCGTCCTCCCGGGCCCATTCCCCAAAATCAATGGTTTTCCCAGCATCGTAGAAAGGGGAAAAAAGTGGAGGGTGGGAAACAGGGAAATTCAGAAGAGAAGCCCCCTTCAAGCAAGGTTTCCCGGCCTTAAATTTTCCCGACCTCCCAGGGGGGTTGGGCACCAAAAAGGGGTTAAAGATCGGATGTTCCCCCTTGTGCCCCCCCTTTTTTCCCCTCTTGGGAGAGCCATGGCTGGGTTCGAAACCCTTTACCCTCTGGACATGGTCATTTTCCAATTTAAAAAAATCGCGCTTTAACCATGAGGGCCCCGGGACACCTGTATTTGTTTTGGGAATTAAGCCTTTTGAAGTTACTTTTTTTCCTCCTTGCCAGATCCAGTTGGGAAAAACCCTCTTTCCGCCCTTTTCCATTGGTTTAGGGCTTTGGTTTTTTTTCCCTTCCCCGCAAATGAGGCTGTTTCATTTAGGTTTTATGCGAGTTCCCACCCAAACCCCCAGCTCCCAAATTTCTGCAGTGAGGATTTGGCCTGATCCCTTTTCCCCCTAGGTGTTTGCCAATCAGCAAATTTTCAGTTTGTAGTTTGAGGCCTCCATTCTGTTCTCATAGGCCCGTGAGTCGTCGATCGCGCTTTGGTTTCTTAGAGGGGACTACTTTTGGTCTCATGCCACTCTTGCTGATGATCTCTGGGGGGACTCTTTCCTTCGGGGGTTCCCCCTCACTCCCCGATCTGCCCCCTCCAGCAGAATCTGCTGCGTTTCGGTGGCATGTTTTTCTTGGCCTGATTTTGCCCCTCCTCCTAAAGAAGGGGGTCTTTTGGGGTTGAAATTTCCTTTTTGTTTTTTGGTACTAGCCAATACTTTTCAATTTTTTGAGCACTTGGTGGCCTAGTGTACCCTTTCCCTTTGGCCCGGGGCTATTTTAAAGAGCTTTGGACATGTCCACGTTTGTTTTTTCATGGCGGGGGGCATGCGGATCGTCTGTTTTCCCCCACTTCACCGGTTTGCATTTAGGGCAGAAAAATATAAGATTGAGAATGAAGTTCCGAGAGGGGGCCCTGTGCCAAAATGTCATTAAGGAGATTCTTTGGGGTGCATTCTCCACGTTTCCAATTTCCCTTGTGGCTCTGCTGGATGCTTTTTGGAGTTTTTTTTGGTCTTTTCTTTTTTCATCTTGAATCATCATGTTTTTTGGTTTTTCCCTTGGCCTTTGACACCATTAGTTTTGGCCCCCCCCAGCCCCTGTCTTTTGGGTCTGTGTTGTCCTGTTTTTCTCTGATCTTGGACTTTTTTTTGCAGAACCCATCGCCTCTTAAAATTTTCCCCATTTTCTCCCCTTTTCTTCGGGGGGTTTAAATTTGCTTCTACCCCTGCCCCTGAGTATGCTTTGAAGTTGTTTTCCCCCTGCTTTGTTTCCCCCGGATGGTTTCAGGGGTTTCAGCTTTGTTGGGCAGTCAGGCTATGTCAGTAAAAAGGGGGGAAACCCAAGCTTTTCCCTTGTGAATTGTTGATTTGGTTCCATTCCCTCCATATGGGTGAGATGTCGTTTTTCTCGACCCCCTAAGCTTTGGTTCCATGAACTGCAGACACCAGACCTGTTTTTCCCAGGGAGCCCATGGTCAGGGTTTCCCCAAACCCTTCCCTCCGCATCTGTTGGTTTTTTTTGCTCTTTGGGTGGTTTTCAGGTATCATCATCCCATTTCCCAAGGCTCTTGACGGTTCTTCTGGATTTTGGAATGGCCTGGTTGGGAACATGAAAACCACGTCGGGCCCCTTTTCCTTTTCAGTGAGAGACTCCGTGATTTCTTTGGCTTGAACTTTATTCTGGGTGAGGAACTATGCGTCCAGCCTTCCAGACAAGAGTTCTCGTTTCTTGGATGAAATCACTGTAGTGTCATCCATGAAGGGTTTAGAGGGGGCATCTTGTACCATCGCCAAGGGTTTTTTGTCTCGCGTTGTTGTTGCTGCTTTCAAGTATTCCTTTGAGCCAAAAGTATTGGGAAAATTGAAACCCCCATTGAACCCCATTTCCCAAGTTGACCCAGTCTGTTGTGTACTCCTTGGTAAAAACCCGCTTTGAAAACCCATTGAAGTACTTCTTGGCATGTCGGGATGTTTTTTGGGAAAATGGTACATCCAAGAGCCAACTGTTCATCTATGGGGCACAGACCCCATAGGTTTGCCAGATCAAGCCACACTCGCCCAGGTTCTTTTTGTTTTTGTTTTTTTGGATTGCCCCCGATCATTGTGGGTTTTCTAACAGCCCCCCAGCCGGGATGCCCCTTTTGGACTGACACACCAAGTACTTTTTTCCACAGGATTTGGTCCCCGGGCCCCAGACAGAGAAGAAGATTTTCCTTGGGCTTAGTATGATATTGGCCTGAACTGGTAATGTCATTTGAGTTTTGCTTTTGGGGGATGTACACCCATCTCGTCTCCCGGCCGTGTCTTCTGGTTTCCCCCAACCCCGATCGCAGAGCCTGTGGAGCCATCCACCCCTTGGGACATTTCTTGTAAAGCTGGAAGGCCCGTTTGGCCCTGGTGATGATTTGGCTCGGGCTTTGCGACCACCTTTTGTTTCCCCAGTTGGGGTTTGCCATTGAACTGTTCCTCGGGGTTGGTTGGCCACCCCAGCCCTTAAATTTTGAGTGGGTTTGCCTGGGGGTCGATATGTTTTCCCTCGATGTGTAAAGAACCCTTTGTAACTTGGGGGCCAGATTTTGGTGCTCAAACGTGTTCTGGCAAAGGGAAAGGGGGTTTGAAAAGCCCTTGGTCTTTTCTTTTTGTTTTCTCTTTGCAGATTCCGCTTGCGGGGGCACTGTGTTTTTTTTCCAGGTTTTTTCCCATTTTTTCCCAAGCCTTGTTTTTCGCTGGCAGTGCGGGTCTTCATTTGCTCTTTAGGTTTTTTTTTTTGGACCCTATCTTGTCCCTCTTTTTTGGGTCTGGATTTTTTGGAGGTGTTTTCTTTTGGGTAGTTTTGCCCAAGGGGTCCTCGTGGCTAACAAGTCCCATATGTGGCTAGTTTTTGTTCCCGGGTGCTTTTCCCACATGCATCGGTCTTTGGCGATTTTTTTAAACCTTTCCCCAAACTTCAGTTTCGTTTGTCGTGGCAATTTTAGTTTCAGGCGTGGAAGAGGGCCCGTGCAAATTCCCCTTCCAACCCAAAGGTGGGTGTCCTTGGCACTGTGGTTTTAAAACTGGCCTTGGTCTTCCGAGTCTTATTGTGAGCATGCGCTGGGTCTCGAGTCTTTACACTCCCCCTTTTTGTTTGTGGTCTTAGCCAGGGTGGTAGCGAAACGCTTTCCAAAGACCAGGATATTCCATTGGGCCTTTTTCATATCCTTTGGGATTTGCAGTATGTTGGTTTAGACCCATGGATTTCATTTTCTCCCCCCCTTTGGTGAAACCCGGGGATCTTTTCCCTTTTTTTTTTTAGTGCCACATTTTAAGGGAAAAATGGGGAGCCAGCCCCCGAGCCCCTTTGGTTTGGTCTTTCCCAGGCCCCCGGGCTTTCCCGGCGTCCCCCGGCCTATTCCCCGGAAGTCAATGGTTTACCCATGCATCGTGAAAGAAACTCGTGGAGAGGTGGCAGCAGAGAGCCTCGAAAGGAAGCCCCCTTCAAGCAAGTGTTTCGGGCCCCATCTCCCGCACTCTAGGGGGGTTTGGGGCCCCACCCGGTTTAAAGACTCCGGATGTCCCTCTGCCCCTTTTTTTCATTTGGGGCGAG
>JAMYXO010003116.1:12500-21172 GCA_033310375.1 Conus canariensis | reverse complement strand
GGGGGGGGGGGAGGGCGTGCTGTGTGTGCGTGAATGTGACCTATTGCATTTGTGAGGGCATGCGCGCGTGTTGTTGTATGCGTGCTGTGTGAATGTGTTTGGTGTGTGAGTTGGGTGGTGCATGCGTGAGCGCGCGGTGTGTATGTGTGTGTATGTGTGTGTGTGTGTGTGTGTGTGTGTGTGTGTGTGTGTGTGTGTGTGTGTGTGAGCTGGTGGCTGGGTCTGCTGTGTGTGTGTGTGTGTGGTGTGTGTGTGTGTGTGTGTGTGTGTGTGTGTGTGTGTGTGTGCGTGCGTGCGTACGAGCGTATAGCATGCGTGTGGACCAGCGTGTATGCGCGTGCATGTGTACGTGTGCTTGTGTGTGTGTTGTGTGTGTGTGTGTGGTGTGTGTGTGTGTGATGTTGTGTGTGTGTAGTGTGTTGTCAGGCACTTGGTAATCTGAATAATTGGTTTCGGTGTGTGTGTGTGTGTGTGTGTGTGTGTGTGTGTGTGTGTGTGGTGTGTATGTGTTGTGTGTGTGTGTGTGTGTGTGTGTGTGTGTGTGTGTTGTGTGTGGTGTGTGTGTGTTGTGTGTGTGTGTGTGTGTGTGTGTGTGTGTGTGTGTGTGTGTGTGTGTGTGTGTGTTTGAGTGCGTGTATATGCGCTCGCGTGAATGTGAGCTTGCGGGTGTGAGAGCATGCGTGCGGGCTCGCTTGTGTGTATGTGTGTGTTTGTGTGCGTGTGTGCGCGCATGCGCGCGCGGGTGTATGTACATGTGTGTGTGTGTGTGCGCGCGCGCGCGTGTGTGTGTATGTGTGTAGTGGTGTGTGTGGTGTGTGTGTGTGTTGGTGTGTGTGTGGTGTGTGTGTGTGTGTGTGTGTTTACCTACGTACATGCACTCACAGATTCTATTTCAGAACCATCAGGCTTTCTCCTGAGTTATTCTCCGATCCACCTTCAACACCCTCATCCTCCCTTTGAGACAGATTCCAACAAAACAACCCCTCTTGACAGACGACCCCCGAACCCCAGCACCAAAGATCACCTCCCCCCGCCAAACCCCGCCCGCCATCAAACGGCAGTTCCGCCGACCCGCCCTCTCCGGGTTCTTTGGTCCCCCTCGCCCCCTCGTCTCGGGACCAACACAGGGTGCCAGCTCTCCAAGGTTCTAGACGTCCGTGACCCGACATCAGCTGGCGATGGTCATCTGACCCACACACGTGCTTCCAGCAGTCACATGCTTTTTTGTTTTTTAAGTGTATATGGTAACATTAGCTTTGTCCACGTAACAGGGCATTCACGAGTTATTAGGCGTATTTGATACCACCTGACTGCGCCACTGGCCGTGTTAACTGTGGAGGCCCCCCCCCCCCCCCCCCCCTTATTACGATGATTAATCAACTTTTTTTTCAGTTTACATAACAGGGTATTCACGAGTCATTAGGCGTATTTAATACCATCTGACTGCGCCATTGGCCCCGTTAGCTAATGGTTTTAAAACCCTGAATTAATTGATGAAATTAACCTGTTTTAAGTCCACGTAACAGGGCATTCACGAGTCATTAGGCGTATTTAATACCATCTGACTGCGCCATGGCCCGTTAGCTGTGGGAGCTTTTTCCCTGTCTTGTGCAAATAACATTTTTATCCACGTAACAGGGCATTCACGAGTCATTAGGCGTATTTAATACCATCTGACTGCGCCATTGGCCGTGTTAGCTGTGGAGCATTTTTCCCCCCCTTCTTCATTTGCTAAGTACATTTTTTTATCCACGTAACAGGCATTCACGAGTCATTAGGCGTATTTAATACCATCTGACTGCGCCATTGGCCGTGTTAGCTGTGGAGGTTTTTTTCCCCCTTCTTCATTTGCTAAGTACATTTTTTTTATCCCGTAACAGGGCATTCACGAGTCATTAGGCGTATTTAATACCATCTGACTGCGCCATTGGCCGTGTTAGCTGTGGAGGTTTTTGTTTTCCCCCCTTCTTCATTTGCTAAGTACATTTTTTTTATCCACGTAACAGGGCATTCACGAGTCATTAGGCGTATTCAATACCATGTGACTGCGCATGTCTTGTCGTGGAGTCCCCCCCCCCCCCCCCTCATTTGCTAAGTACTTTTTTTCATCACGTAACAGGATTCACGAGTCATTGCTGTCATACCCTCTGACGCGCCATTGCCCCGTAGTGGCGTCCCGAACCCCCCCCCCCACCCCACCGCCCTTTATTGGACGATAACATTAACTTTCATAGTCCTAGTAACAATGTATCCATGAGTCTTTAGTCGTATTAAATACCATCTGACTACTTCATTGGCCCTGTTACCTGTAGCGGATTTGTTTGCTTTGTTTTAGCACCTGTGACCTAGGACATTCTTTGGTGGTCGGAGGATCACTTTTGTCTAGAACCAAGGAGATGGCACCCTCTGTTGACCCCAGTCTAAAATCGAAAAAGGGAGGAACATTCTGGAGGGAAGGCGCTTGGAACCACCGTTTGAAGGCATGGGAGATGATCCCGGTGCTGAGGGTTCGGGCGGACGTCCACCAAGGGGGTTGATTGTTGAAACTTGTCTCGAAGGGCAGGAAGTCGGGTTTGAAGACGGATCGTGAGAATAAGTGAGGAAAAGGCCCTGACGGGGCTGAAATAAATCTCTCTCTCTCTCTCTCTCTCTCTCCTCTCTCTCTCTCTCTCTCTCTCTCTCTCTCTCTCTCTCTCTCGTCTCCGTCAGTCATCAATCCTTTCGCTCGTCCGCATCCTACTCTGTCTTCCCCTCTCTCTCTCTCGCTCCCCCTCCCGTCCGTCCGTCAGTCAGTCAATCCTTTCGTCTTCGTCTGTCTGTCCTTCAATCCGCTATCAGTCTGTCCCCCTCTCTTTCGCTTCCCTCCCGCTACCCCGTCCTTCCGTCATCTGTTCGTCGTCTGTCTCTTCTTTTCCTCATCGTCATCTGTCCCTTCTTGCTCCTCCCTACCCGTCCTTCCGTCCAATCTGTCGTGTGTGGTCTCTTGTTGTTTTCGTATTCTGTCACTGGTGTGTCTGTCTCCATCTCGTTTGTCGCGTATTCGTGCGCTGGCGTCGCGCTGGCTGCGGTGGTGTGTGTGTGTGTGTGTGTGTGTGTGTGTGTGTGTGGTGTGCGTCCGCACTTGGTGGTTGTAATTTGTGTTGGCGTATGTGCGTGCGTGTGCGGTGCGTGTGTGTGTGTGTGTGTGTGTGTGGCGTGTGTTGTGTGTGTGCGTGTGCGTGTGCGCGCGCACGGGGTGTTGAATAATTAGTGTGTTGGTGTGATTTGTTTGTGTGTGTGTGTGTGTGTGGTGTGTGTGTGCGCGGCACGTGTGATGTGTTTGATATGTGTGTGTGTGTGTGTGTGTGTGGTGTGTTGTGTGTGGTGTGTGTGGTGTGTGAAGCGCTCACAAGCCACTTATCCGATTAAAACAATTACTATGAAGAGAACTCTTGTAAGATACCTAAGAGTTTCAAAGTCACAACAACCTTTGTGCATTCGATGCCATGCCCTGTAAACGCAAGCAAGAAAGCCGATTAAGGTTCCCTTCAAACCTCATTTCATGCAGACCATATCAAACCCTGTCACAATTAAATTTTGTAGTCATCAAACCAACAACAATGGTTGAAATCAATTGTGAAATCAACCTCAATACTTTGTTGAACGCAAAGCGTTTACAAATACTTGTTTACACTGCTGAATGACTTATCCATTCCCCATACCTGCTTTACCTTTTGCGGAAAGGAAAAGAAAAAGAAGCAGACTTAACATGTTTCCCAGTTAGCGCGGTTTTACTAAAAGGGAGGGAGAGGGCAGAAGGAGGGGAGAGCGGGAGGATGGGGGAAGGAGAGGGGGGGGGGGGAGGGCGGGAAGAGGATCAATAAGATAAAAAAAGAAAAAGAAAAAAAGAAAACGGATCTCACCGTGAGTCACAGCACTGAGTGACACGAGAAAAAAAAGAAGAACAAAGATTTGAAAAGTACAACTGTGGCAAACTAGTAACATCATACCTAGCGCAATTATCAGGGTTTTTTTTTTTTCGCTTACGAGTACTGTTATTTCTCGTACTGCTTTTGATGGTGGTGCTTCGACACGACTCTTACTACTACACTACTACTACTACTACTACTACTAACTACTAACTACTACTACTACTACTGCCGCCGCTGCTGCT
This sequence comes from Conus canariensis, assembly GCA_033310375.1. Lineage (NCBI taxonomy): Eukaryota > Metazoa > Mollusca > Gastropoda > Neogastropoda > Conidae > Conus > Conus canariensis. The sequence goes on along the minus strand of JAMYXO010003116.1, from coordinate 17,019 downwards.
GCTGCTGCTGCTATATGCCCAGTGTATCAGTACAGTTATGACAAGACGATCTAACAAATTTTGTCAACAATGGCGCTAAGCACACACATTTCAAATGCTCTCTCTCTCTCTCTCCTCTCTCTCTCTCTCTCTCTCTCTCTTCTCTCTCTCTCTCTCTCTCTCTCTCTCTCTCATGCCCAACAGTAAGAGAAGTCGTAAACTAAATAAAAGGGTGATGTGGGTAAGGGTCAGAACGCTTCTTCAAAGAAACAATTTCAGGAAAGCTGTAAAACTTGTGGTCAGGTCTGCTTGGCGAACAGAGAAAGGAAGCTGGTGACAGATGGAGGGACCCCAGTATGAAAGGAAAACGTTGGCCGTAGGCTTTAGGCCTAAAAGAAGGAAGTCTGTACATGGGGATGACAGAAAGGAAAACGTTGGCCGTATGGATTTGGCCTAAAGGAAGGGAGTCTGTAGCTATGGATGTCGGCGTACATGTTACGCAGAATGTAACATGGTGCCGGGTGCACGGACAGCCTACACCTTACGGAGTACACAACATGGTGTCAAATATGAACGGATACCCTACAACCGAAAATAACATGGTGCCAGATATGAACGGATATCCTACACCGAAAGTAACATGGTGCCAGATATGAACGGATATCCTAAACCGAAAATAACATGATGCCAGAAACGAACGGATATTCTACACCGAAAATGACATGGTGCCTGGTTGACCCAACAGTGATGCAACGTGCTCGAGGTTTGAAGTTCCGACCGATATAAAAATTGTCATTTTCACTGCCCATTTTATCGCGTCCCCTCCCCCCCCCCCCCCCCCCCCTCTTTCCCGTGTTTCACCTTAGCTGTCCACACACATGTGCAGTCTGAAATGGTTATTTATTCTTACCTGTCACATAAGTTATGGTGCATCACGCCTGTATGTACCTATCCAAACAACTATAAGCAGACAGCCCTAGTATGGCCAATGTACCTATTCAACAACTATTAAAAAAAAAGTAGACAGGCCTGAACAGGCCAGAGCAACTATCCAAACAAATAAACACAGTGGACAACCCTAATGTCACGAACTGCAAGGAAGATAAATGACATCAAGGGGAAGGCAATAACAAACAGCAACATCAAGATTTTAAAAACAAAAGAAGGAAAGAGAGAAGAGGCCATCGGAAGAAACGATAGATCGATAAGGAATCAAAAAAGGAGGAACAAAACACAAAAAGGAAATATGGGTGTGGTCATCATGAGTATGGAAAGATAGATGATGACATAATGAGAAAGGAAAGGAAAGGGAAAAACACACCCGAGTGTGCCTCTTACAGAGAAATTAACATACAAAGGATCGGTGTGGACATGATAACAAGCTAAAACGGATATGGTCATCGTGAGAAAGGACAGATGGAAGCAGACATCAGATTGGCGGGGACATCAGAGAGAAAGTGAGGATGAGTGGGGGCATCATGAGAAAGGACAGATTGGCGGGGACATCAGAGAGAAAGTGAGGATGAGTGGGGCATCATGAGAAAGGACAGATTGGCGGGACATCAGAGAGAAAGGAGGATGATGGGGCATCATGAGAAAGGACAGATTGGCGGGGACATCAGAGAGAAAGGAGGATGAGTGGGGGCATCATGAGAAAGGACAGATTGGCGGGGACATCAGAGAGAAAGGAGATGAGTGGGGGCATCATGAGAAAGGCAGGATGGACATGGACACCCTCAGAAAAAGGACAATATGAAATGTAAAGATGGATATGACATGGTGAGGAAGGAAAACACACGAGGACATGATAAGACAGAAACGGGTGCATGAGAACACCACGTGTAAGAAAGGACATAGTAGTTGAGAACATGAAGGGAAGGAAAGACTAGATGAGACATGGTGAGGAATAAAAGGACGGATAGAAGATGGTGAGGGGGAAAAGGCGAACGAGGACGCCACAGTTAAAAAAAAGACATGAAAAGGGTGAACGGCACAGGAAAGAAAACGATGGATAAAGACGTGGTGAGAAAACGAAGGACGAGAACACGGTACCAAGGACGATGAGGACAATGTGAGAAAGGCCAGTGATGATGAGGACAATGTGAGAAAGGCCAGTGATGATGAGGACAATGTGAGAAAGGCCAGTGATGATGAAGACAATGTGAGAAAGGCCAGTGATGATGAGGACAATGTGAGAAAGGCCAGTGATGATGAGGACAATGTGTGAGAAAGGCCAGTGATAGATGAGGACAATGTGAGAAAGGCCAGTGATGATGACAATTCAGAAAAGGAAGAACGAAGACCGGAAAGGAAAGGATGAATAAAGGGGAAGATTCCCTTCGAACTCCTCTGCTCTCTACAGTAAAGAGCTTCGTGGCGTCAAAGATCCATAGAACACACACACACACACACACACACACACACACACACACACACACACACACACACACACACACACTATATATATATATATATATATATATATATATATATATATATATAGTACATACAACGTTCTTAAATGCTTTGGGAGCATTCAATACCATGGAAATTCAATGCAATAGCTTCAACATGTAACAGGAAAAAGCTCTTGTACAGATGAAGAAAACGAATAATTTCCAACCTGTAATTTGTTTCTCATTCAAATCCAATTTCATTACCCTGCCTTTGAAAATATTAAGTCTTGACAGAGAAAGTTTCGAAAATCTTACCAAAAGGGATCTTGCAGTTTGCGAGCTTTTTTGTACATTACAGTGGTTGTTCATACATGAAGTGTGTCGGTGTTGTTGTTGTTGTTGTTGTTGTTTGTTTTTTTTTTCTAAGCCGGTTAGGACAGCATGAACTCTTTGAAGTCGCCGCAAGAGAAACTATGGACAGATTTTAAGTTACTTTCAAGGGTGAATGAACGAGTATCCAAGTGACTGATTATTAAACTGCTCCACTGACTGACTGATCCGTTGATGTTTTTATTTACCTATTTGTTATCCATAAATCGCCACTATTAATTATTTGATTGATGAATAGTTTTCCTTAAATCAAGGAAAAAATCGATTACTAATCTCTACTGTAAAAGTAAATTCCGAGGAATCGCTGTCCATAAGCACACAGTGCGAGTGTACTACACACACACCACACACACACACACACACACACACACACACACACACACACACACACACACACACACACACACACACACACACACACACACACACACACAGCCACACATGCACGCGCGGCGGGCACACACACTCACACATATTAACACACGACAAACATAAACACAACTGGAAACAAAACAGCGTAGTACAAAAAAGAAAACATATGCACACGAACACGAGCGCGCGTGCGCACACACACACACACACATACACACACACACACACTTACGCGTGCGCGCACGCACACGCACACACACACACACCTGTTTTATGTCACTAATATTGACAGTCGTTGAATTGAATAAGAAACAACAACGACAACAACCGCCTACACACATACACACACACACACACTCGCGCGCGCGCGCGCGCGCACACACACACACACACACACACACACACACACACACACACACACACACACACACACACACACACACCAGCGCGCATGCGTGCACACACACATTCACACACACACAACCATATGCACACACAAACACGCGAGCGTATATCTATCTTGCATTATTTAATATGAATCTTAAATAAATGTTAGCGAACGCCCAGAGAACGTGGACAAACGAGTCACAAGACGAAACACAACTAGTTTCGACCTCTTAGGTCTTATCAGGTGAGACATTAACGATAAAACAATGAAAATTCACTAGAGAGCGAGTCAAAGTCGTAATGAAGATATAATATTACTGATAGGAATATTAATAATGGTCAAATACGAAAAAAAAAAAAAAAAAGGACAAGATTACTACCAATCTGTGTCAATAAGTATGGGTATGGGAGAAAGGAGAGTGGGTTAGAGGATTCTTAAACAGCAGGGTTGCCGTGGCAACAGTCCCAGAGCGAAGGCGATCGTGATGTCAATGCAGTGGTAGTATCAATACTAGCAATAGTATTACTGAATGATACTGCTAACACGATAGAAGTTAAGTAATGAAAGCATGTACAGATATATTTAGAAACATATAAAATCAATAAATAATAAGAAACATTATATAATAATTAAAATCGAAATAATAATAAATTAAAAAAAATAATAATAATAATATAAAATGATAATAATCTAAAAATACTATAAGTGAGTAATATGAATAATGAAGGATATAGGCTAATTGAGTCTACTACTTTAAGGTGTAGAGCTAATGAGGGTGGGGAGAGGGGATGACGTACTAACTGGGGAGAGGCACATTTCACACCTAAACACCCTCCACACTATCCAACATCCCTGCCTCTCAACTTATCCCACTCCCCCCCACCTAGACCGCTCACATATCCAGCCCCTGTCCTCTCCAACCTTATCCACTCCCCCAACCTAGACCCCGCTCCACACTATCCAACATGCCCTGTCCTCTCCAACTTTATCCCAC
>JAMYXO010003116.1:0-7500 GCA_033310375.1 Conus canariensis | reverse complement strand
TTTTTTTTTTTTTTAAATGTTACGGATGGTGGTGCGGTGCGTGTTTTGCTGTCTGACTCTCGCTCTCAAAAGTTTGGATGCGTGTAATAATTATTCCCTACGCACACCCACACCAAACGCACATGGATAGCCAGGCAACACACGAGTTAGATTTTTTTCTCTTATAATTATGCTGCCTGAACCATCAAACATACATTCATGTGAATTGGTACAAATCAATACATGTCACTACACAGCATATAGGTCAAGATATCAATACATAGGAACTTCAATCATCAGATATCAGCATATCATATTACATATCTTGATATCACTCACAGATCTCGCTGGCGCCGTCCACAGTGTCTCACATATGCAGTCAACACACTCGGTTCCACAGTACCCAAGCCACAGTCTACAACACTAAAAGAAGACAAATAAGGATAACCAAGGTCCCCACATGATAAGCACAGCCGTTCACAAGCACAAGCGATGAAGAAGAAGAAACAGGGTCTCCACACAACAAGCACATAATAAATCACGTCAAACTATCAGAAGAAGAACCGCAAATTCACAAGGCACAGTAATCCATAGCAGAAGAACCGCAGATTCACAAAGCACAGCAATCCAATTAGAAGAACCGCAGATTCATAAAGCACAGTAATCCATAGAAGAACTGCAGATTCACAAGGCACAGCAACCAATATTGAATCCCCGGAGAACGCGATTTCAGCAAAGTCCCATAGAACACAATAAACTTCGATTCCACGTATTGTTGATCTAAAACAAAAATTAATTAGCTTCTCCGTGTATTGATATTACAATGTTCACATCAATAAATTCAGCCCACCGACACACATGAGGTGGTACAATTTGAGCACATAAATATTCTTGCAGGAGTTTTAAGTCACTCTCGGCGACACAGCATTCACAACATTTCTATACAAATAAATTTCCTGGTACATATTTCGCTGGTACCGTCATCAGAAGTATCGCACATACACAGTGAACATCAACGTACTACTGACTTGAAAGTCAGCCTCTCCACATAGTAACACTACGGAGAAACGACGATTAAAACAAAATAAAGTAGGCTGGACACCAAAGCCTCGGCCGTTAGTTCTTGCTCCCTTCTTCCGTCTCATATTATTATTTTCGTCATGTAGCTACCTATGTCATTTTAAGTTGACGTCATATTTACGTTGACGTCACATTAAACAAGGAGAGAAAACCCAGGAATGAGCGAGATTTCATACTACATAATATGTATGATGCAGTGAAATGTAAAGAATCAAATGATAATTTTGCAAAAAAATGTTCTTTTTGCCGATATCTGACAATCAATGTTAATAACAATAATTACTGATCAAATGATCACTCCAACAGTGAGTCTGATATGTTATGGAAATGCCCCCCATCCCACCACACAAATACATTTGGTCTACCATATGCTCAATAAAGATATCGAACAATTACCCTCACCACACCTCCACCATCCCCCACACCCACCTCACCAACAATCCGTTCCCCTCAATTCACCAACCTTTACGACATCTCTCTCTGGAACAGTGAGTCAATGTCCGTATCACTATCCATCCTCAGTGTCTTCCCATTGATCAGTTTAGCCAAAACCTTGCCGTTCCACGACCAGGCGGCCATTGTCGCTGAGTGGGCACTGACTTTTTTGAGAAGTTTGTAATTCATCTGGATCAGGTCCTCCCCCACAGTAATCCCAGTTTGTTTCAGCTTTCTGCGCGTGGTCAATATCAGTCCTCTTTTTTTCAGAGAAAATAAACGCACAATTATCGGGCGTGGTCTGCCTCCACCCCCCGTGGGAATCCTCCCCAGCCGGTGAGCCATTTCCACATCGTCAGCCAACACAGGGACCCCCAGCTTCTCGGAGAACACCTTCACACACTTCTGAATGCAGCTGTCCACTGTCTCCTCTCCCTGTACTTGACGTAGGCCATACACTCTGAGATTCCAGGATCGGCTGTGTTGTTCATTATCATTGATGTCACGTCTCAGAGTGCTGGCTTCTTTCGAACTCTGTGTCAGCTGGGCTTTGAGTTCCTTATTGTCGCCCCACATTTTAAAAACTTCAGAATGCAGTCTGTCGTTTTCATTTGTCAAGTCATGTACATCCCCCTCAAGTCTTTCAATTTTGTCAGTTAAACTTTGTCTCAATTTGTCCATTTCATCCCTTATCCGCTGAACGTCTTCTTTTGTAACTAGTTTTGTCAGAGTTGCCTTCATATATCACACAAAGTCTCCTGTAAGGCCATCTCTTCCATGCTATGTTCACTTTCTTGTCTCTGTCTTTTTGCTGTTTGCCCTCATTTTGCTTGCTGACTCTGGGCACACACTCTGTTCACTAGAGGACGGTTTCCGTTTAGTCCAGTCTGCGAAGCATTTGGAAATGTTGGATGCCATTACTCATACTTGAAAATGTCTACATCTACACAAGATGACCATTCTTACAGAAACTATCTTCTGTCATTCCTGCGAAAGATGGGAAAGAAAAAGTCCCGGCATACACAGATGTCAGTTTGTGTGAGTGCGTGTGTGCGAAGGTGCGCGTGAGTAGTTGTGCGTGTCTGCTTTCTCGTGTGTGCTGTGCGTATCTGCTTCCCCGTGCCTGAGTATGCGGTTGTGTGTGTGTGTGTGTGTGTGTGTGTGTGTGTGTGTGTGGCGCGCGCGCGCGCGCGCGCGTCTGTGCGTGTGTGTGTGCGCGTGCGCGCGTGTGTGTGCGTGCGTGCGTGCGTGCATGTCTTCGTTAGTCCTTGTATTGTAAAGCGCTTAGAGCTAATCTAGGATTTGCGCTATAGAAATATTCATTATTACTATTATTATTATCATTAAAGAAAAACCACCTTGCGCCTGGCTCACCAGCTGACCGACATCTGGCACTACTCCATCTTGCACATCAAAGTAGCCCTCTACACAGCACGCACAGTTCGTCCAGGAATGGAAAGACACACAAGTTCAGGCGTTAAACTGTCTATACTGTCCGCACATGCTGCACATAAAGTTCGTCTGTTTCTTTCCTTCCACAAGAAGAGCGTTTTGTGTTTGTTTTTTGTTTTTGTTTTTCTTTTTAGCCTACACTGTCATACTGTAGTAAAGGTGTTGCCGCGGAGCTCTGCCAAAGCACGTCAGTCCCGGCTGGTGAGCGGAAGTCAACTTTTTTTTCTTAAATGTATATATATATACATACATACATACATAATATATATATATATAATATATATATATATATTATATATATATATACATACACGCTAGCACACACACGCACACACACACATAGACAGACAGACAGACAAGCGCACTCACATAAACAATCTTAAATGACACTGGATAATCCAACCTATTTCAAGAACATGTTTCACACTGAAACCATGCATTGTATAATAAAGAACGAGGTTCTGTAACTTGTATCCTCTATCAAAATAAATCAAGTGATGCAGTCTGTTGGAACGTACTGTCACTACTTTCATTTTGCACTGAATCTTAGAAGGTGTATAAAATGCTTTTTATGCACCGCATTTTTTCAATGGCGTTCCTTGTACAGGGGCGGATCGTTTGTCTGGGTTTTCCGTTACCACTGCATCCTGTATCCTGTACCGTTTTCTGCCATGCATAAGCTTGATCTCACAGGTCTGCTCCCCCCCCCCCCCCTTTGTTTTTTTTTGTTATTGTTGATGGAAGTCCAGAGTTTGCTAGACAGTTCTTCAGGGGAAAAGGGTGGATGGAGTGGGAAGGAAAGCGGGATGAAAAAGAGGGGGAGATTGCTGAAAACTAACTCTCTTTCAGGAAAATCAATTACGCTCCAAAAAACTGTTAGGACAAGGAGGAGTGCGAAATGGTGGTGGTGGTAGTGGTGGAAGCGAGACAAGTACTCTCCCCAGCAAAGTTGTTGATGGAATAGGGAGGGTAGTGCAGTGGTGTGATGGAGAGAACAGGAGTTGGGGTTGGGGTATATCGATGCAAAATTAGCACGTTGTCTGCAACGTGTGCTGACAGAATGTTTGTACAACGCCTTTTTTTTGTTTGTTCTGAACGCGCTTTTTAAAGTTTTTTTTTTTTAATTGGGCCAGACAGTGAACACACACACACACACACACACACACACACACACACACACACACACACACACACACACACACACACAGATGGGGGTTGGGTGGGGGATTGGAACACGAGCAACGCCTGACGTACACAAAACTGAATACAATGATTAACCCTGGGGAAGGAGGAAATGAGTGGACGGAGACTGGGTGGGGCGGGGAGGGCAGGGAGGAGGGTAGGGATATGATATCATGTAGAACAATATAACAAACCTAACACATTCCAAGTTTCATTGAAAGCACGATCTTTCAAGATGTGTGTTCCACCGAACAATCCGAGTCGCTGCTTTAAACTGTGTGCTAGAGGATTCAGGCCAGTAACTGTCGTTTCGCCAGTTAGCAACGTTATTTCACGGGCAATATCATCAGCTAAATATGACTCATGGAATGATGCATGTTAACCATGTAAATGATACGTTAAGTCAGCAAACCGGCCCACGTTACTCCACAAGAAGGCGACTCATGACTGTAAATGTTTCGAAAAGTAGTCTGCTGATATCCGTAATATACACTCTATGATATGACTATTGTGGTTACATAGCTTTCTGTTATGTGTACAATTTGTACTGAATTCTGTGGTTCAGTATAATGCTGTCGTATTTTAATGTATAGATTTTCCACTGGCCAGAAACCAGAGCGATATTTAGATAAATGCGATCATCTTTAGCATGTATATACATCGGTGAAATAATCTACACCACGTATTTTACATGTTTTTACACATTCATTCAATATGTAAACAAAATCACATATCTTATACGTATTTTACTTACGTAACTACTTTCTTTTTCACCCCCTCCCCCCCTCCCCACAGTGCATGCGCGCACTCACTCGCTTTATCCGTCATGACAACAAAACGGGTTTTCTTCCTTCTCAAACTACTATTATCACTGCTGGCTGCTGCTTTAACCGTTCCCACTACTACCGCTGCCAACAACAACGACAACGACGACGACAACGACAACAACAACGAGAACAACATTAACAACCACAGCTCCTACTGCTGTACTACCACCACCGCTACTTCTACTACTGTTGTTGTTGCTGCTTCTGCTGCTATTGGTTTTTCTTTTTCTTTTTTTTTTTTTTTTTAAATTTTCTTTACTGACTATGTATTTCTTTGCTACCAAGGAGACACTTCAGCTCAGATACCGTTCCGTGTGTGTTACCAATTTTTTCTTTACACCCACTCCACTCACACACATGCGCACTGGCATACAGTTTTACAGAAATTCAACCATATACACGCACGCGCGCGGCACACACACACACACACACACACACACACACACACACACACACACACACACACACACACACACACAACATATACTTAAAACTCTCTCTCTCTCTCTCTCTCTCTCTCTCTCTCCTCTCTCTCTCCTCATACACACTCTCGTGCGATGGTATTCAACCATGCAAACGCACGGATGCACACTCGTTCTGACACTGGTACAATGTACTGTTTTCTCATGAATACGGTAACCTTTATTCATTGTTTAAAATGTTTTCTTCCTATTGAAAGTGGTAAACATGACAGTGTGACTGTGACAGCACACCAAACATCAGTGGATCAGAAAAACCCCGACGTGGTGCATCAGATAACTAAATATTAGAATCAGCAAGAGATTGTCCATTTAGTAACTGAAGTGAAAAGGGAAAATCCAAGGGAAGTGAATAGAAGGTGGACATAAGGGGAGAAAATGGTTAGCCGCCTATAGCACCCAACCAAAGTCTGACCCCAGATGGGTTGCCCCAAACTGGCACCAAGGGGTGAGATGGAAAACGGGAGAACCCCGGGAAAAAAACCATCTAGTCAGACGCAGCTGGCCTTTTGAATACAGCTGCAAAACTCCCTTAGGAAAAAAAATCCGTATGTGGGCAGGGGAAAGGAAGGGGAACATGGAGAAGATGGAACAGATGGAAAAAAAAGACGGGGGGGGGGGGGGGGGGGGGGGGTTAGGACGGAAAAGAAAGCAGGAAGGAAGGAAGTAAATCCAGTCATTGACTGAAAGAAAAGTATGAAAACAATTTTTTTTTTTTTTTTGTGGGGCTCCAACCGGACCATGGACAACGGTCACACAGACCCCTTTTTTAATTTTCTTTTTCTTTTTTTATGGAACAACTAATTTTCTCTCGCTCTTTCTCTCATGCCCCCCCCCCCCCAACCCCTCACCCTACCCCCCCCCCCCCCCACACACACACACTTTAGTGTTTATTTTCTCGATCCTGTTTAACAGTTTGTCACTACTGTGTGCTCTCTCCCCCCTAACCCCCCCCCCCCCCACCTCCCCCCCTCTCACACACTTAGAGTTTATTATCTCAATCGTGTTTAACAGTTTGTCATTACTGTGTGATGACTCTCACTGTCTCCCTTTCCTCCCTTTTCTCCCTCCCCCTCCTCCCACCTTCCCCTCCCCATTGCGTCCCGCTCGGAGGTGAGAAAGTACGTGTCAATTTATCATTTTTCTAGTATGAAGAAGGATTATATATACATTTTTAAAGATACAATCATGTTCATATATTACATCCACATGTTTCTCCAATCTTTGAAGGAAGAAAAAGAAAAAACAAATCTCAAAAAACGACTGTCGTCAGTTCTCCTCTCTCTCTCTCTCTCTCTCTCTCTCTCTCCTCTCTCTCTCTCTCTCTCTCCTCTCTCTCTCTCACGTCACCCTCACCCCCTCTCTCTCCCACCGTCCCGTCACCTCCCCCCCATCACCTATCCATCCCCGTCGTCCCCCCCCCCCCCCCTTCAGAGATGAGAAAGTGTGTGGTGACCTGACCTTCAGTTTTCTTTCTACCCCCTCCCTCCACCCCAGCCCCCTCCCTCTCCCCCATTCCGCTCCCCCCCCCCCCACCCCGTCTGTCTTTCCGAATTAACTTCCAATGAAGGAAATGAATCTGTGTTTAGGTTGTCCATGCTTCGGTTATTCCTCCTCATCCCCACTGTCGGGGTCCTCCTCCTCCTATTTTTTCCCCTTTCTCTTTCTTTTTTTCCTTTTTTTTCTTTTTTTAGAAAACAAAAATAAACTCTCTCTCTCTCTCTCTCCTCTCTCTCTCTCTCTCTGTATTATATATATATATATATAATATATATAAATATATATATATATATATATAATATATCAACACACATACTAATAGAAAAAGAAACAACAACAACAAAAAAACACACATGTAATAATGAAAAAAAAAAATTTTCCCTCTTTCCGTCATTCTCTCTACATTCATACTTGACCTGATTATTAGCCCGTTGTCTGTATGTTTTTCTCTGTTGATGGACAATGCTTCTTGCTCTTTTTCGTGTAGTGTCGTTTTGTTACAATAGCATCAGCGCGGTATGTTTTTGACCTAGTGTATATATTGTTTTATTTTTGCATGTTTGTGT
>JAMYXO010003115.1:15000-21174 GCA_033310375.1 Conus canariensis | reverse complement strand
GACTGAACGACCGACTGAATGATTGAACGATCAACTAATCGACCGAACGAATGAATGACTGACCAACTGAAAGAGTAAATGCGTAAATGACCGACTGAAATGAATGACTGACTGAACGATCAACTAAGCGACTAATTGAATGAATGAATGACCGACTGATATGACTGAATGACCGAACGGCCGACAAACCGACTGAACGAATGAATGACTGTACGACCGACTAACCGACTGAACAAATGAATGACTAAACGATGGACTGAACGAATGAATGACTGAACGACCGAATGAATAAATTGACAACCGATCGATCGACTAAACAAAAGAATGAAGGACCGACCGATTGACTGACTGGACGACCGACTAAACGAATGACTGACTGACCGACTGATACCAGTGAATTTCTAAATGGCCGACAAACCGACTGAACAAATGAACGTCTGAACTACCGATTGACCGACTGAATGAATGAATGACTAAACGATGGACTGAACGAATGAATGAATGAACGACCGATTGACCGACTGAACGAATGGATGATCAACTGACCGACTAAACAAATGACTGACCGAAGGACCGACTGAACGAATCAATGAATGCGTGATCGATTGACAGACTGAATAAATAAATGACTTGACGACCGACTGAACGAATGACTGAACGACCGACTGACCGAATGAAGAGCCGACTGCGCGAAAGAATGAACGACCGACTGACCGAATGAATGACTGAACGATCGGCTGACCGACTGAACGAATGAATGACTGAACGGCCGACTGACCGACTGAATGAATGACTTGATGAACGACTGAAAGAATGAATGACTGATTGACCGACTGACCGAATGAATGATCGACTGACAGAATGAATGAATGAATGATCGACTGTCCGATTGAAGAAATGTTTGGATCGATCGACTGAAAGAATGGATGTCTGAACGACCAACTGACCGATTGACAAAATGAATGGCTGACCGACCGACTGACTAACGGAACGAATGACAGACGGACGGACTGAACGAATGAATGACTGAACGGCCGATTGAATGCATGACAAGCGACCGACTGAGCGAATGAAGGAACGAATGAGTGATCGACTGAACGAATATACGAACGAATGACTGAACGACCGACTGTACGAATGAATGTCTGAACGATCAATTGACCGACTGAACGACTGAATGACTGAATCAGCAACAGACCGAACAAACTTACAAACGAATGACTGAACGAATGAATAACAGAACGAGCGACCGATCGATCGACCGACCGACCGACCCAACAAACGCACGAAGAAAACAACAATGAACGAATGAACGAACAAGCAAACGAGTGTACCGAAGAGAAGAAGGAATGAAAAAGAAAAATAAAGAAAAAAGAAAAAGAAAAAAAAAACGAAAGAGAAAATTCAGAAATAGTGTACCAAAAAATGAAAAGAACATAAACGAATGTAAAACAAACTCCTCTAAAAACATAGCGGGGGAAAGGCGGGGAGTTGGGGGTGGGTGGGGAACACCTGTTTTGGCAAACTCTATGTGGCATTAATTTCAATGTCACACATATAAATTGTAAACGTAAAAGCAGAAAGCCTAAAAAAACCCACTTTCCATTGGTAATACTGTGATTACCACATCATAGGGCATATACGCCGCAACCATTGCTTAGGGGTAAATAAACGAATAAATAAATTCAGAAATGCATAATGTAATCAGTTAATGAATCAATTATTCACTAAGTAACTACCAAATTAGATACATAAAATAACAGGTAAATGAAGGAACGAGTGCTCTCTCTCTCTCTCTCTCTCTCTCTCTCTCTCTCTCTCTCTCTCTCTCTCTCTCTCTATTTGTATTAGAAAGTGGGATATAGGTAAGCGTTCATTATTGACTTCAATGATAGTCTTTGTCCGAATGATTCTGTTTTGGGCTAGTTTGGTTCAATCTCCTGTTGATAAAATGTCGGTTAGGTTCTATTCTTTCATGTTACATTTGCACAATAGCGCAGTAACTGTACCTCCCTGGTAAACGTGCATTAAAAACATACTTGTACAATCTGGTTTTGACTGTGTTTGGAGCAATCAATCATTAACAGACGTCAAAACATTATGTAGGAATGTCAAAGATAGTTTGTAATGGTCTTTTCGGCAAACGTGGCAACATGACATTGGAACTAGCAGTGAATGTTTTTTTTCTACAAATTTTGTGAATCTGAAGGACGAGAAATATATTTCTAGCTTACCAGATGTTTATATTTACAAGTGCTAATCATAAATTACCAATTGAAGTAGATCGTCGATTTGCTATTCCAAAAGAAGAAAGGTAATGTAATAAATGTGACATGCCTGCAATAGGTGATGAATTTCATTTTATCATGGAATGTTCATCATACATTACTTTGCGCAACACGTATTTGCCAAAAAGATTTCTCTCCCCAAAATCTGTCTATAATTTTTGTCAAATGATGTCTTCTACTAATCGAAAACAAATGCTTCTATTGTCAAAGTATATTAGATTATCTCAAGTGTTGTAAATTGTTGGTCTATGTCAGCATTGACTAGCAATTTATGTTTTATTTTGGCTTGTTTTCCTTTTCCTGTTATTGCTTCAAACACACCCTCTCACCATACCCCAAAGGGACAAAAGGAATAAATATTGTATTGTATTGTATTGTGTGTGTGCGCGTGTGTGTGCCGCGCGCGCGCGTGTGTGTGTGTCCATGCGTGCACGTGTCCATGCGTGAACGTGCGTGTCCATGCGTGCACGTGTGTGTATCTCTGTGTGAGTCAGTGTGTTTGTCTGTCTGCCTGCCTGCTCGCAACCGCGAGCGCACGCGCATCCGTGCGTACGCGTGAAGGTTTGTGTTTATGATTACGTTCGTGCGCGCATGTATGCGTGTGTGTGTGGGAGTGAGTGTGTAAGCGCGCGCGCGCGCGCGTGTGTATGTGTGTGTGTGTGTATGTAGGAGAGAGAGAGAGAGAGAGAGGAGTGTGTGTGTGTGTGTGTGTGTGTGTGTGTTGTGTGTTGTGTGTGTGTGAGTGTGTGTGTATGTGTCTGTCCGTGTGTGTATGTATGTGTGTGTGTGTGTGTGTGTGTGTGCGCGCGTGTGTATGTGCGAGTGTGTAAGCGCGAGCACGCGCGCGCTTGTGTGTGTATCTGTGTGTGTGTGTGTGTGTGTGTGTGTGTGTGTGTGTGTGTGCTTGCAGGCGTGTGTGGTGTGTGTGTGTGTGTGCTTGCAGGCGTGTGTGTGTGTGTGTGTGTGTATGTGCGTGCGTGCGTGCGTGTGTGTGTGTGTGTGTGTGTGTGTGTGTGTGTGTGTGTGTGTGTGTGTGCTGTGTGCGTGTATCCGTGCATGCCTCCGTGAGAGCACGCACGCACTTGCATGCGTGTTTCTGCGCGTTTCTGCGGGCGTGCGTGTGTCTGAGTGCGTGCGTGCGTCGTGTGTGTGTTTCTGCCTGCCTGCCGGCTCGAGAGCGCGAGCGTTTGTGTTAATGAGCGCGTGCGCGAGTATGTTTGTGTTGGTGATTGCGTTCGTGCGTGCGAGTCCCTGCGCAAGTGTGCATGTGTGTGTGCGTGCGCGTGCGCGAGCGCGCGCGCGCGTGCTCGGCGTATGTGTGTGGTGTGTATAAGCGCGACAGTACGTGCGTGGTGCGTGGTGTGTGTGTGTGTGTGTGTGTGTGTGTGTGTGTGTGTGTGTTGTGTGTGTGTGTGTGTGTGTGTGTGTGTGTGTGTGTGTGTGTGTGTGTGTACGTACGTACGTACGTACGTGTGTATGTGTGTCTGCGCGTGTCTATGTGTGTAAGCGCGAGAAAGCGCACTTTTGTGTGTGTATGTGTGTGTGTGTGTGTGTGTGTGTGTGTGTGTGTGTGTGTGTGTGGTGTTGTCCGTGCGTGAGTGCGTACGTGCATGCAGACGTGTGTGTGTACGTGCATGCATGCTTGTGTGTGTGTGTGTGTGTGTGTGTGTGTGTGTGTGTGTGTGTGTGTGTATGCGTGCGTGTGCGTGCTGCGTGAGTGCATCCGTGCGGGCCTCCGGGAGAGCACGCGCACATTTGCCTGCGTGTTTCCGTGTGCGTGCCTGCGTGCGTGCGGTCGTGCATACGTGCGTGCGCGGGCGCGTGTGTGAGCGTGTGTCGGTCTACCTGCCTGCTTGCAAGCGCACACGCGTTTGTGTGTATGAGTGCGTGTGCAAGCATGTTTGTGCTCGTGATGGCGCTCGTGCGCGCGTTGTGTGTGTGTGTGTGTGTGGGGGGGGGGGGGGGGGGGGGGGTATGTGTGTGTAGCCGTGAGCGTGTGTGTGTGTGTGTGTGAGTGCGTGCGTGCGTGTGTTGTGTGTGTGTGTGTTGTGTGTGTGTGTGTGTGTGTGTGTGTGTGTATGTTGTGTGTGTGAGTGCGTGTAAGCTCGAACACGCTTGTGTGTGTGTGTGTGTGTGTGTGTGTGTGTGTGTGTGTGTGTGTGTGTGGTAAGTGCGCGCATGCATGCGTTTAGGTGTGTGTGCGCGTGCGTGCGTGCGTGCGTGCGTGTGTGTGTGTGGTGTGTGTGTGTGTGTGTGTGTGTGGTGTGTGTGTGTGGTGTGCATCCGTGTGTTTGTCTGTCTACTTGCCTGCTTGCACGCACGTTTGTTTGTATGAATGTGTGCGCAAGTATGTTTGTGTTCGTGATTGCGTTCGTCGAGTGCATGTGCGTGATGCTATGTGCTGTGTGTGTGTGTGTGTGTGTGTGTGTGTGTGTGTGTGTGTGTGTGTGTGTGTGTGTGTGTGTAAGCTCGAGCATGCGCGAGAACGCGCGCGTGTGTTTTGTGTGTTGTGTGTGTGTGTGTGTGTGTGTGTTGTGTGGTGTGTGGTGTTGTGTGTGTGTGTGTTGTCTGTGCAAGGGCGAGCACGCGCACTCTTTCGTGTGTATGCGTGTGTGTGTGTGTGTGCGCGTGTGTGTGTAATCGTGCGTTCATGCGTGCGCGCGCGCGTGTGTCTGTGTGTTGTTGTCTTTTTGCTGCGTGCGTGCCTCTGTTCGTGCCTCCGTGGGAGCATGCGCAGATTTGCGTGCGTGTTTCCGTGTGCGTGCGTGCGTGTGTTTGTCTGTCTGCCTGCCAGCTCGCAAGCGCGAGTGCAAGCACGTTTGTGTGTATGAGTGCGTGCGCGAGCATGTTTCTGTTCGTGATTCCAGTTAAGCGTGCGCATGCTCTCGCAGGCAGTGTGTGTGTGTGTGTGTGTGTGTGTGTGTGTTGTGTGTGTGTGTGTGGTGTGTGTGCGTGTGTGGTGTGTGTGTTGTGTGTGTGTGTGTGTGTGTGTGTGTGTGTGTGGTGTGTGTGTTTGTCTGTCCGTGTGTATGTGTGTGTCTGTCCACGCAGGCGTGTGTATGTGCGAGTGTGTAAGTGCGAGCACGCGCACGTTTTGTGTGTGTGTGTGTGTTGTGTGTGTGTGTGTGTGTGTGTGTGTGTGTGTGTGTGTGCGAGTGCGTGCTTGCAGCCATGTGTGTGTGCGCATGTGTGTGTGCGCGCGCGGCGCGCGGCGCGCGCGCGCGGCGTGTGTGTGTGTGTGTGTGTGTGTGTGCTGCGTGCGTGTATCCGTGCGTACCTCCGTGGGAGCACGCACGTACTTGCGTGCGTTTTTCTGCGCGTGTTTACGTGTGCGAGTGCGAGCGAGCGCGCGCGCGCGGCGTGTATGTGTGTGTGTGTGTGTGTGTGTTTTCTGTCTGCCTGCCTGCTCACAAGCGCGAGAGGTCATGCGTTTGTGTGAATGAGTGCGTGCGCGAGTATGTTTGTGTTCGTGATTGCGTTCGTGCATGCGAATGCGTGCACGAGTGTGTATGTGTGTGTGCGCGTGCGTGCGTGCGTGCGTGCGTGCGTGTGTTGTGTGTGTGTGTGTGTGTTGTGTGTGTGTGTGTGTGCGTGCGTGTGTATGTGTTTATGTGTGTGTAACCGCGAGCGCACGTGCGTGCGTACGTGTGTGTGTTTGTGTGTGTGTATGCGAGTCCGCGTTTGTATGCTTGTGTCTGTGTGTGTGTGTGTGTGTGTGTGGCGTGTGTGTGTGTGTGTGTGTGTGTGTGTGTGTGTGTTTAAGTGTGTGTGTGTGCGTGTGTGTGTGTGTGTGTGTGTGTGTGTGTGTGGCGTGAGAGAGAGAGAGAGAGCGTGCGTCCAGGTGAATGCGTGTGTGTGTGCGTGTGTGTGTGTGTGTGTGTGTGTG
>JAMYXO010003115.1:7500-10000 GCA_033310375.1 Conus canariensis | reverse complement strand
AATTGTCACTTGTACTTGCTCTCAACACAAATTTTGAAGTAGCAAGTTCACGATAATTATCAAGCGGTAAGATTCCAGCTGCTCTGTATGTTTCTTTGTTTGACGCATGACTCGGAAGGCCAAGAGCTAGTTTATAGGCTTTACAGTCAATACTTTGTAATTTTTGTAATAGGTATTTTGGAGCACTGAAATAAATTTCTTGTCCATAAGAAAGTTTGGACCAAACAAGTGCTGTAGAAAGATGAATTAAGGTTTCAGGGTCCATTCCCCAAGGTAATCTACTAATGGTCTTTAAAAGATTTAGGCTATGTCTTGCCTTTGTTAGAATATACTCAAAATACATATTCCATGTCAGCTTTGATGTAAGAATTAATCCCAAGAACTTGACGTTTTGTTTATATTCTAAAGGTTCACCAAGCAGTTTTAAGATCGGTAATTTTGCTGGATTACTACCAGAGTTAAATAGTATCATATTAGTTTTTTCAGGGGATAAAGATAATCCAATTTGAAACATGTATTTTTCAATGTTATCAAGGTCAAACTGGTACAATCTTCTTATGTAATTTTGGGCTCTTTGTGGTGTCGACTTTTTTAAGGTTACGTCCATCCACATACATATATCATCTGCATATTGGACGAGAGTTACTTTGCTTGATACCGCCTTTGGCAGGTCATGTATCATGATGTTGAAAAGTATAGGTGCAATCACTGAGCCTTGAGGGATACCCATGTCTAGACTCCTAGGGGCAGAGTATGTTGTTCCCACTCTGGCCACCATTGACCTGTTTGTTAGAAAATTGTTGATATATCTGTAGATATTTCCAGATAGTCCAATTGTTTTCAGTTTGTACATGAGACGACTGTGCCAAACCTGATCGTATGCTTTTTTGACATCAAAAAGGTTGCCAATACGCTCTTTCTACGAGCAAATTGTCGCTTTATTTCTGTAGATAGTTTAACTAAATGTTCAACGCCAGATCTTCCTTTCCTAAAACCAGTTTGATTTACAGGTATAATTTCATTCTTTTCACAGTAATGTAATAGCCGATTTATTATAATTTTCTCAAACAGCTTGCCCGAATGTGAAGTAAGTGCTATGGGGCGATAGCTATTTTTGTCACTGTTAGGTTTTCCAGCCTTGAGAATAGGTATGACAATAGTATCTTTCCATAGCTGTGGAATGACACCATTGTCCCAGCATTTTTGAAAAATTTTATGTAGAAAAGCAATACCATTTTCAGGAATGTGTTTTAACATTTCATTGCTGACTACATCCAGACCAACTGAACATTTTTTGTTGTTTAATGAGCTTATTGCAGTTTTAACCTCGGTCAGTGTTATAGGTGAGTTAATATAGTGATCCTTTTGTGGAACTGGATCTGCATACAATGAATCTAATTTAGCTTTTTCTCTATGGGCTCTACAGTGAGATGATAGTCCTTCTGCACTGCTATTATTTGAAAACATACTAACAAAGGTTTCTGCTTTTTCCATATCTGACGGAACCTTGTCATTGTCGCCCATTTTTATTGGATAACTTGGAAATCTAATTCCATTTTTCATGTCCGTAATTTTTTTCCAGACCTTTTTTGAATCTCTATGCCCAGTAACTTGTTTAGTGCAAAAAGATTGCCAGTATTCTCTTTTGGCACAATTAACAACTCTGTTACAATGATTTTTTGCAGTCTTCATCGCAGCATGATTTTCTTCAGTTTTATCTTTTACGTAGAGTTTATATTTTTCTTTTTTATTATTTACTGCCTTCTCACAATCATCATTCCACCAAACGTTGCCAGTGTGATTAGTAAATCTAAAAGTTCTTAGTTTAGGTATAGACGAGTCAGCTGCTAACAGAACTGCTTTTTTGAATGTTAAAAATAATTCGTCAACATTTTCATCATCATTATTAAGGAAGTCTTGTGTAGCAATAATATTACAAAATTTATTCCAGTCTGCTCCCTTATAATTATATCTTGGTATGATATCATCCACACCATCATTTGACTGTATGTGCTCTCTCTCGAGAGTTATAACAATAGGAAGATGGTCACTGCCTAATGAATCTTTATGTGTTTCCCAGGAGCATGAAGATACTAACTCCGGAGAAATAAGAGAAAGGTCTATGGCTGTTGCTCTGTGTTTCGAGTTGTCTGGAATTCTTGTGACGCTGCCGTCGTTTAACAGATGAAATGGACTGTCTACAATATTTTCTACAAGGCGGTTACTTGTTACTGTGCGACATTCACTTTCCCAAAACGGTGAGTGGGCGTTAAAATCACCGCCAATGAGCCATTTACCACTCTGCTGGTCCCGGATTGTACGGAGCCATTCAGTGTTATGTTCGTTGGGACCTTTTGGCAGGTACACTGACATAACATTTAGTGTCAGAGACTTATTGAATTTTATTGTTGCTGAGCATGAGTGAAATTCTGAAGTTGACTTCAATATTGGTAATACGCAAAAACTGTATTCTAAGCCTTTACGAATATACATTGCTGTC
>JAMYXO010003114.1:0-21182 GCA_033310375.1 Conus canariensis | reverse complement strand
GTGCCCGGATTTGAAAGGTGTCTCAGAAGCGGAGATCAAGACAGAACTTGCGTCCCAAGGTGTGACGGAGGTACATAGGGTGACAGTTAAAAAAGGTGCAGAAAGAGTGCCCACCAACACCCTCTTTCTGACATTCTGCAACCCTTTGTTACCTCCGGTCATTAAAGTGGGATACTTGAATGTCCGTGTGCAACTGTATGTCCCATCCCCGATGAGGTGTTTCAAATGCCAGAAGTTTGGACATGTCAGAGACCGCTGTTCTGGGGAGGAGGTGTGTGGTGTTTGTTGCAAGGCAACCCATGATGGGCCGTGTAAAGACCCGGCGCATTGTGCGAACTGCGGTGGCGACCACCCCTCCTCTTCACGCAACTGCCCTGTTTGGATCCAGGAGTCCAACATCCAGAAAGTTAAAACGGAAAAGAAGATCTCATTTTTTTTAGGCACGTAAGCAGGTTGTTGGTAGTCAGACGTCAACAGCGTCTTCATATGCTTCGGCAATAAAGAAAGTATCGACCCGTTCAGTCTGCTGCCAGACTGATGAATTTACTTTCACCAAGACGTTACAAGAAAGACTGTTAAGCTCTGGTGGAAGCAAGTCCACCACCTCCCAGCCCAAAGTGGGTGCCCCTGGTGGAGGCACAAAATCCGCCACCCTCAGACTGCCCAGCAGTCTACTCCATCTGCTGCTAGGCAGATTAAAAAGCCAGCCCTCCCGCCTCGAACTTCTGTGAGCAGTGCCCGTGCGGGCAAGGGAGTTCAACCGAGTGTGGAGATGGTGGAGATCAGAAAGAAACCTCCACCATCTCCAAACTCCAGGCCTTCTTCACCTGTGGGCAAGTCTGCCAGCAGGTCTGAAGACCAAAATAGTCCCATCCAACTGACTAATAAATTCGCTCCATTGGATGCAGACGATGACTCGGAGATGACCTGATTTCTCTCCCATTCGTCCTCTGCACCATGGACAGTAAAATAATCCATTGGAATATCCATGGCTTACATTCAAACTTTGAGGAGCTGCAGCTTCTGTGTCGGACTATCAAACCTTACGTCGTGGCTCTTCAGGAAACTAAAATTCAAAGCCAGAAGACCTTCACTCTTTCTGGCTTTAATATTCTTTCCAAACCTGCACAACCATCCACATTGGGACTGTCGGGCGGTGTTGCCCTTCTTTTACATAAAACTTTGCTGTTTAGTCCTGTCGCTCTGACTACCCCCCTTCAGGCAGTAGCTGCGAGATTCACTCTCCACAAAACTATTACAATTTGCTCACTCTATCTGCCACCTTCTGTCCCGGTTTGTCGTCAGGATCTTGTCGGTCTGATCGGAGAACTTCCTCGACCTTTTTTGCTGTTGGGTGACTTTAATGGACACAATCCTCTTTTGGGGTAGTGTCAGTTCGTCATCCAGAGGTCTGCTTCTTGAGGATGTCCTTTCCGACTTTGATTTGTGTTGTCTGAACGATGGATCTCCAACTTACCTCCACTCTTCCACAGGTTCACTTTCGTGTTTAGATTTGTCGATTTGTGACCCCTCGCTGGTCCTGGACTATGAGTGGTCTGTCCATGACGATCTGCACGGAAGTGACCATTTCCCTGTTCTATTAAAACCCATACTAACTGAAACCGTCTCTGTATCACAACATCTTAATTATAAGAAGGCAAACTGGAATTTTTTTGCAGCCAATATTTCAAAAGAATTCCAGGAAATTGATTTTCTTCAGAGTCCAGACCCTGCAGGATCTCTGACCAATGCTGTGATAAACTGTGCTAAAACCTGTATTCCAATGTCTTCCGACAAACTCCAACTGCCCAAAACACCCTGGTTTAATTCTGACTGCCAACACATCTCAAAAGTACGCAAACAGGCTCAGCGTCGGGTATACCAACGACCTTCAGGTCCCAACGCTCGAGCCCATCAGAAACTCCGTGCCAAATCGAGACACACTTTCAAAATCAGTAAACGTCAGTCTTGGAGAAACTTCTGCTCCGGGCTGACATCTAAAACTTCAAAGAAAAAAGTTTGGAACATCATCAGAAAAATCAAAGGGAAGAACACCAACCCCGCCATTCATCATCTGAAACTTGCCGATGCTCTGATCACTGACAAACAAGCTGTTGCCAATCTGTTGGCCTCCACCATCCAACAGAACTCCTCATCTTCAAATATATCTGCAGCCTTTTTAAGAAATAAACAAATCAGAGAGAAATCTTTATACAATTTCACATCAGACAACTCTGAAGCCTACAATCTTTCTTTTTCAATCAACGAACTAAAATTAGCTTTGCAAACCTGCACTGATTCTGCCCCTGGTCTGGATGATATTCATTATCAGGTTTTGAAACATATTTCAGAAAGCTGTCTCCAGACCCTTCTTAAAGTATACAACCATATCTGGACCACAGGGTGCTTTCCGCCCTCCTGGCGGAAAGCCCTGATCATTCCAATTCCTAAGCCTGGAAAGGACCTTACCAACCCTTCAAACTATCGTCCAATAGCTCTGACCAGCTGTCTCTGTAAGCTGATGGAAAAGATGGTCAACTCCCGTCTGATGCGGAAGCTGGAAACAGATGGCCTTTTGGCCAGTGAACAGTGCGGGTTCCGGAAGTACTACTCGACAGTTGACCATTTAGTCCGTCTGGAAACCACCATCCGCAACGCCTTTGTCAATAAGCAGCATGTGGTCGCTATCTTTTTTGACCTAGAAAAAGCGTATGACACCACGTGGAAAGCAGGAATCGTTATGGACCTGCACAGACTTGGTTTTCGTGGTCACCTGCCTCTGTTTATTCAAAACTTTCTGGCTGATCGACAGTTCCAGGTGCACCACACTCTCTTGACATCCATGGGCAGGAGTTGGGTGTACCTCAAGGGAGCATCCTTTCTCCTGCCCTTTTCAGCATTAAAATCAATGACATTGTGAAATCAGTACGCCAGGGCTCTGAGTCTTCTCTGTTCGTTGACGACTTCGCGCTGTACGCAGTTGGAGCTTCTTACGCCAGCGTACAGCGTCGACTCCAACTTTGTGCCAACAAGATCCAACAGTGGGCCGAGGAAAACGGGTTTATCTTTTCACGTACCAAAACTCAGTCAATCCATTTTCACAATTTTCGTCAATTTTTTGCTGATCCTGACATTCGTCTGGACAAATCCACCATTCCACCTGTAAAAGAAGCCAAATTCCTCGGAGTTATTTTTGACCAAAAACTCAACTTTCTCAGCCACATTAAATATCTTAAAACTTCTTGCGAGAAAGCTTTGAATATTCTGCGGGTCGTAGCACACACTGACTGGGGCGCTGATAAGAAAACTTTGCTGCACCTCTACAGAGCCTTGGTCCGTTCCAAACTGGACTATGGTTGTGCTGTGTACGGCTCTGCAAGACCCTCGTATCTGAAACTCTTGGATCCAATTCACCATCAAGGGCTTCGTCTCTGTCTTGGAGCATTCCGCACCACCCCTGTGTACAGCCTGTACGCAGAGGCAGGTGAACCCTCACTGTCCAACCGCAGGCTGAAACTATCTTTGAATTACTACATCAGACTGTTCTCGGAATCGGAGAATCCTGCCTATGACTGTGTCTTTGACCCCCAGTTTCAAAGTAAATTCGAAAACAACCCTAACTGTATTCCGTCGTTTGGTCTTCGTATGCAGCCTCACGCGCGGAATGCAGGTCTAGACCTAGGAGTTGTGTCCGATTTTTCCAAGTTTCCAGATGAACCTCCGTGGACCTTTTTCACACCAGAGATTCGTTTTGATCTTGCAGCTTTTCGCAAAGAGTCTTAACAGCTCTCTGGCATACAAGGCATTGTATGCTGACCTCTGTTCAAAATTCCCATCCTAATCAGAAAATGTTCACTGACGGTTCCAAGTCTGAAGATGGAGTGGCCTGTGCAGCCTATTGCCCTGGTGCTCCTTCTCAAATACTGTTAGAACATATTCCTTCAGACGCTTCTGCTTACTCTGCTGAACTTACAGCTCTGGTTCTAGCACTGAGGATAATCTCACAATCTAAGAAGAGGGTCTTTCTGGTTCTGTCAGATTCACTGTCAGCGTTGGAGGCCATAGCTGGCCGCAACCTTCAGCATCCAGAGTTTTACACTTCTTTGAACTTTTGACCAAATTGAAAGCGGATGGTTACAACATTATTCTGGCTTGGGTTCCTGGTCATGTTGGCATCGGAGGGAACGAAATGGTTGATCGTTTAGCCAAGAATGCCACAACAGAGAAACTGTCAAACATATATATCCCCTGCTCAGATCTGAAACCCAAAATTAACGATTATGTCAGAGACCTCTGGCAGGAGGATTGGAATACACAGACGGATAACAAACTCTTTCAGATCCGTCCAAACCTTAAGGAGTTCCTCTCATCTACGTCTGGTGGTCGTAAAGAAGAAACAGTTCTGTGCCGGTTGCACACCGGCCATTCGTATTTTACCCATTCATACCTTTTAAAGAGTGAAGAAGCTCCGTGGTGCGTTCCATGTCGTGTGCCACTCACAATGAAACGTATTCTTTTAGAGTGTTGGGACTTGCACGATGTGAGACACAAACATTTTACAGCAGAATCCATGAAAATCCTGTTCAGAGATGTCCCGCCTGACGTGATCTTTGGGTTTTTGAGAGAGATTAACATTTTTCATCTGATTTAAGATTTTACGGAGGACAGATTTTTAACGAAGTTTCTGGTGCGTTTCTAGAAGATGTCATTTAAAGAGATGTGTGAAAGTTCTTTTTGTTTTTTTTAATGACTTGTGAGTTGATTTTAACGTGGTGACAGCCCTGATGTGGCCCTTTGCGGTCGGCTGGGCTATAAGGAACAATATCTCATCTTATCTTATCCCAGGTGCTTTAGAGAGAGAGAGAGAGAGAGAGAGAGAGAGAGAGAGAGAGAGAGAGATATGAAGAGTCACTGATGCACAGACACAGAGGGATTGAACGAAAGATAGCTTTGTGTCCAACATATGTGCACACATAGAGATACACATGGAGACAGACAGACAAACAAACACACACACAACACACACACACACACACACACACACACACACACACACACACACATACACACACACGCGCGCGCCCGCGCGCGCGTACTGACCACTAACATCTAACAGTAGAATGAATCCAGGGGAGTATATCCAGACTCTTTATTGTACACCACTTCTGTATAGCCACACACTAAACTGTATTGAACTGTAGTATTTGTTGTCCACACTCTGAACTGTCTTGCACTGTAGTACTGTTTGTCCACACTCTGAACTGTCTTGCACTGTAGTACTGTTTGTCCACACTCTGCACTGTCCTCCGTCACTCTATATCACACAATGTGGTCCACTGCAATTTTCCATCCACTTCCAACCAGCAGCTTTCTGTGCATCGCTCACCATGGAATAACATGCAGGACACTCCGAAAAAGAAAGAGGAACATGATTCCCGTGCCAGCTTTGGCCGGTGCTTGTTTTGGGGACGCGGGGCGCGCGCACTTGCACGTGTAAAAGAGTACAATTTTATGCACATTAAATGTAAATATATTTCCAAGAAATGCCACAGTTAAAAAACAACAGAAATCTGCTGTACCCGAATCGAGAGAGAGAGAGAGAGAAGAGAGAGAGAGAGAGAGAGAGAGAGAGAGAGAGAGAGGAGACAGACAGACAGACAGACAGACAGACAGAGAGAAAGGGAGGGAGAGACAGACAGACAGACAGACAGACAGACAGACAGAGAGAGAGAGGGAGAGAGAAGGAGAGAGAGAGAGTTGAAAGGCAGATGAGTGCTTGACTATGCAGATGGCCCCTATGGCAGCACACACACACACACACACACACACACACACACACACACACACACACACGCACACACACACACGCACACACACACACACACACACACACACACACACTCACACGCACACACACACGCACACACTCACACACACACACACACACACACACACACACACACACACACACGCACGCACGCACGCACGCGCGCGCCACACACACACACACACACAGAGAGAGAGAGAGAGAGAGAGAGAGAGAGAGAGAGAGAGAGAGAGAACCCTGATAAGCAGAGTATGGAGACGGCCCCGAAAGCAGCACAGAGAGAGAGAGAGAGAGAGAGAGAGAGAGAGAGAGAGGGGGGGGGGCGGATACGGATACGGATGTTTAATTCATATAGGCCATGGCCCCTAATGAGAGAGAGAGAGAGAGAGAGAGAGAGAGAGAGAGAGAGAGAGAGAGAGAGATAAAAGGCAGAGGAGTGACTGACTATGAAGACGACCCCTAGAGCAATAGAAACACAGAGAGAGAGAGAG
The DNA here is from genome assembly GCA_033310375.1 of Conus canariensis. Taxonomy (NCBI): domain Eukaryota; kingdom Metazoa; phylum Mollusca; class Gastropoda; order Neogastropoda; family Conidae; genus Conus; species Conus canariensis. The sequence goes on along the minus strand of JAMYXO010003114.1, from coordinate 14,864 downwards.
AGAGAGAGAGAGGGGGGGGGGCGGATACGGATACGGATGTTTAATTCATATAGGCCATGGCCCCTACTCTGAGAGAGAGAGAGAGAGAGAGAGAGAGAGAGAGAGAGAGAGAGAGAGAGAGAGAGAGAGAGAGAGAGAGAGATAAAAGGCAGAGGAGTGACTGACTATGAAGACGACCCCTCGAGCAATAGCAACACAGAGAGAGAAATGAAGAGAGAGAGAGAGAGAGAGAGAGAGAGAGAGAGAGAGAGAGAGAGAGAGAGAGAGATTTGTTTTTATTTGTTTGTCTATGAATGAATATATGTGCGTGCACGCATACATGTAAGAAGGGGGAAGGGTGGGTCTTGTGTATATGTGTGTGTGTGTGTGTGTGTGTGTGTGTGTGTGTGTGTGTGTGGATGGTGGTGGTCTGAGAGAGAGAGAGAGAGAGAGAGAGAGAGAGAGATTTTTTTAATTTTCAGTACAGTTAAGATGTAATTTGTTTTATTATTACAATTTCTGATTTCATTATTTTACTCATAGATGTTAAATGTTTCCCTATTAAGTTTCCTTCAGGATTTTAATGTCATTCAGATGTTACATGTATTATTTTTGTTTTTTCATTAATTTATTAAGTTTTTTTAATGTCAGTACAACAATATGTTGGTCTGACAGTAAATGGTTTTCAGTCCGTCAGTCAGTCAGTGTGTGTTCGGTTTTCGGTCATGAATGCGTGTCCTTAGTCGTATGGTGTGGGCAAAATGGCTGAAGAGCCTGTCTCCCTGCAATGTTTCACACGAGGCGAGAAAGGCTGTTCATTGTGGCAGGTATATTTTGCGACGTAGAGGATTGAATTTTTTGTTGGCTCCTACCGTAGCTAATGGGTACAGTCTAGGATGTCTTGCCTTAATTTGAGGCTTTGCAGGTCATTTTTCCGACGGCTGTGAAGCCTGAAGGAACTATGCTAATGTCTAAGCGTAAATGGTGTGTTTTAAATTTAGCAAACCGACTCTCACCAAACAGAGGAATTGTTGCTGCTTGTCCAGCCAGTGTTAGGCACCAGAGCAGCATTGAGGAGACAGTGTGACTTTATTTCATTGCTGTGCAAGTCTTTATACAATGACAGTCTCTCTCTCTCTCTCTCTCTCTCTCTCTCTCTCTCTCTCTCTCTGGGACTCTCTCTCAAGCCACCGAGGAGTACGGACGTGTTTTTGACAGCGCTCCGCTTGTGCGATGTAATCACTACAGCAGTATAGGGTTTTTTGTGTGTTTTTTTACAGTCAACTGGGCCTAGGTAGCCCGCCTTGTTAACTTTGGTTCTGTCTTTTCTTTTGTTTTCTTTTCTTTTTGGGTGCTGTTACTAATTCAAAATAATGCCAATATCAAACTTGACTTGGAGAAACACGTGTGGTGTGTTTTTCTGGACTTATACAAACTTTATGGGGAAAAGAGCGAGACAGGTTTCCGTGAGGTGTAAACCTGTTTCTCTTCTGTGGCCTGTGTCTCCTATCCGGACAGTTGTGCTTTCCCTGCTCTTCATTTTTCTGTGTGTGGACACTGGAGCTGATACTTCACAGGATTACTGCAGCCATGCCAGTGTTACCTGTGCTTCACACAACCCGTACTTCAACATACACAGGTGGGAATGTGTCGTTCTCCAAACTGTACCGTTCATTTCTGATGCTGGCTGCCATGAGATACTGTAAAACTGTCCAGTGGGGGTTAGTGATACCCCTAAAGGTAACTATGGTTGCCCACCGAGACAGGTCTTCATATATGCTGTCTGTCTATGTGTGTGTATTTTTAGTCATGTTTCTGTTGCTGTGTGGAGATATTGAGTCCAATCCTGGACCAGGATTTCCTCCCAACCCAGCACCTCTACACACTCAAGATGTACAGGTGGAACAGTGTTTTCAATCGTTATGTGGCAACCAGTCAACTTCTGAGAACTATCCTTGCACTCTTGAGTCCTTGTACTATTCTCTGAAAGATGAAAATAGACAGCTTAAAGATCAAGTTTCATGTTTGTCTCAAAAATGTTCCGTTTTCGAGCTTCGTCTTTCACAACTCTTCCAATGGCAGGAATTCCTTTTAGATATGTCTGATCACTTGCACGATCATCAAGATAAACTTGAAACTTTTTCACGTCAGTACAACATCAGATTTTTCAACGTCCATGAGGACCATCGCGAAGATTATACGACCTGCGCTCGTAAAGTCGTTCAACTTCTGATTCGCTTCTACCCCTTCAAGAATTGGTCTCTGGAGGATGTAGAGCGAGCCCATCGCGTAGGTCAGAAACAACAAGATGGCAGACCTCGGACAATCATTGCGCGATTGCGGAACTGGAGTGACAAACTTTCCGTTCTGCAAGAAAGAAAATGCAGAAGGGAGATGGCCGATACGTTGGGTATCCGTGTGGCTGGGGATTTGACAATCCGTCAGCAAGGGGAACTACGCCGACAACGGTACCAGGGCAAGACGGCGTACTACAGAAATGGTCGGCTATGCTTCCGAGAACAGCGATCCCCCCACTTCAGAAAAGCCAAAGGCCGTGGGAACCAGCGTCAGTATGAGTCTGGTCAGAGGGCACAGTCTGGGCATCGCTCTCAGAATAGAGACGCGCCTGATGTCCACACCCCAGTCAAATCCCCACGGCCATCCTCTGCCGGCCATAGGTCACCCCCAGTCCGCCATCCTACTTCCTATGCCCCCGGCCCTCCACCCTCCAGTTCCACCCGTTACCCTCCACCCTACACTTCTACCCGTCCCCCTCCACCCTCCACTTCCACCCGTCCCCCTCCACCCTCCACTTCCACCCGTCCCCGTCCACCCTCTACTTTCACCCGTCCCCCTTCCCCTTCCACTTCCACCCGCCCCCCTCCACCCTCTACTTCCACCCGTCCCCCTTCCTCTTCCAATTCCACCCACCCCCCTCCTCCTTCCTCTCCCACCCATCCCATTACCCCTGTCTCTTCCACCCATCACCCTCCACCTTCCGCGCCCACCCGTCACCCCCCACCTTCCTCTTCCACCCGTCACCTGCCTCCTTCCAGTCACACCCCTTCCTCTCTTCCACTTACCTCCACCCATTCCACTCTGCCTTCCACTTCCACCTGTTCTCCTTCATTTTCCATTTCCACCCGTTCGCCTGTTTCCTTGACTTCTACCCATCCCCCTCCACCTTCCACTACCACATTTCCCCCTCCGCTGTCTGTTTCTACCCAAACCTGGTCGTCTTCTTCTCGTCCCCCTCCCATGTACAACATGCAAGAATTCCCCACCCTGCTCAGGACAAGTACTCCCAGGAGTGGGACTACTGTTACATGTCCTAAACAAAATCAAAACCAAAGCAACCTGCTTGAGGCGTCCCCAGGCCGCCATGGTTGCAGTCCTGATTCTTCTCAAAGTGGGGATCCGTCGATTCCTACAACAACTGAGGATTGCATGGACCCGCACCTAGCAGGAGTGACTGACCCTACATCAGAGGGTCTACCGACCTTGCCATCACATTCACCAGACGTTCTTGATGACAGCATGACTCTATTAAAACAGAGAGTGTCCTTGGTAAACCCTCCGCACGACGTGGAAAACCAGTCCAAGGGTGTGATAGGTACAGTGACAGAGGGTCTCAACACTGGCGAGAGTCACAGTACCGAGGTGGTGGAGAACCCTAGGCCCTCTCCGTGGCAGGTGTCGATGGTCAGTGAAACCGAGGGCCAGTTCTCTGGCTCCGGTCCTTGTACTCGCAGTCGAGTACGAACCAGACAGACACAGCTCACAGAAAGATTTTTAAGGGCCCATTCAAGAGGTAGTCCTGGACGTAATAATGAACAAAACTGTGCTTCCCTGCTGCCCCCGTGTCCTTCTTACAATGAAGTCACCTAGGATAACGGCCGTGCCCGTGTCAAGACTTGTCAGAAAAATAGTCTCTCCTTTCTGACTTATAATATTGAGGGTGTATCGTCAGTTTATGACCCTGATGTAAATAATTATATATCTCAGTTCGATTTTGTTGTTTTGACGGAAACGTTCTCAAGAACATTTCCTTCTTTTCTCTTTTTGGATTACGAAGTTTTTCTTTCACCTGGAATCAGATTAACCGATGCTGTTACTGCACGTTTGTCAGGAGGGATCGTGTTTCTTGTAAGAAAGACATATGCCAAACTAGTCAAACAACTTACAGTGGAATATGACCATACTATTGTTCTCCACCTTAAAGCTCTAGATCTTGACGTTCTTTTAATTGGAATTTATTTGCCCCCTGCTAACAGTGTTTATTATGCAGATACCGAGATTGATAATGGGGTTTCCCTTCTTGAACAATGTCTGATGGATACTTTTGAACAAGCGGGTGATCTTCCAGTGATCATCCTCGGCGATTTAAATGCAAGAACTGGTCGGCTGAACGCACAAGAACTACCCGTATATTTAGGTGACTTGATAAATGAAAATACCACCGGTGATGACTGCTTTTCTCGTGTATCAAAAGATTGCTCCACTAATGAATTTGGTCTTTATTTAATTATCATCTGTCAGAATTTTGAGTTGGTTATTCTAAATGGTTTTCTGCCTGGTGATAAAAGCGGGGATTTCACTTATATCGCTCACAATGGTGCAAGTGTTATTGATTATTTTATTTCCTCCCAATCCTTAGTTCCACTGTGCCGTGAATTGAAAGTAACCCCACGGGTAGAATCAAAGCACATGCCTGTTGAATTTGTACTAATGCTTCCCAGTCCGAATCAGGAGACGGTTTCAAAAAGGTTAAAGGTAACCAAATTTAAAAAATATGCATGGGATCCAGCAAAAGAAGGTGATTTTATCGGTGTACTTCAGTCTGACGAGGTCAATTCAACCTTTAATGAAGCAATTGAATTGACTGATGTCAATTTTGAGAGTGCACTGAAGAAACTAAACGAAGGTCTGTTTATGGCTGGTCAAATAATGTGTAAAGAAACTGTCACAGGTAACATCAAGCACAGCCCATGGTTTGACTCTGAGTGCTATGTTAAACGCCGTCAGGTGAGACAAGCATTGAGAACGTACAGTCGGGTGAAAGTTAATGACAACCCCGATGCTGTTCAACTGAGACTTAACTATTCTATAATTAGAAACGAGTATAAAGACTTACTTCGAGACAAGCAGCAGTTATATAGACAGCAAGTTTTAAATACACTTAACGAAAACGCCAAAGATTCTAAGCGGTTTTGGAGCACTGTAAGGTCTTTAAAAAGTAGTTCTCATGTACCAAACACAATATCCAATGAAGAATGGTTTCAGCATTTCAAACAAGTCTTTAATGATGAGCTTATTCCTTCTGGTCCTAATTCTCAGGAACTTCAAACTGAGTATTTTCCTGTTGCTGATGGTAACGTTGATGAATTGGATGTCTGTATAACTGAAGGGGAAATTCTTGATTCAGTTAAGGCTTTAAAATCAAATAAAGCACCAGGTCCAGACGGACTAATTGGGGAATTTTATAAATATTGTACCCCCACTATTCTCTTTTTCCTTAAGAAATTTTTCAACAAACTCTTTGATTTTGGCATCTTCCCTTCTATGTGGTGCGAAGCTCTGATTCAACCTTTGCACAAAAAGGGTGATATAAACAACCCAGACAACTACAGAGGTATCTCTCTTTTAAACATTAGTTCAAAATTATATACTTACATATTAAACAAGCGTTTAACAAAATGGATTGAAGATTGTGATGTAATAAACGATGTGCAGGCTGGCTTTAGAAAGAATTATAGTACTACTGATCATATATTTACCCTTTTTTCTCTGGTACAAAAGCAACTATCTAACCACAAGAAATTATACGTTGCTTTTATTGACTTTAAAAAGGCTTTCGATTCGGTAGATATAAACCAACTCTGGTCAATCTTAAAGAAAAAAGGTATAAACGGTAAAATGTACAATGCACTTAAAAGCATATACACAGATGTCAAAGCTAGGGTTAAAGTGGGGGGAGATTTAACTGACACTTTTATGTGTCCCCGGGGTCTGAAGCAAGGAGAAATATGCAGTCCGGTTTTATTTTCGCTATTCATCAATGAGCTTGCTGAAGAAATAATTCAATACGGTAAACATGGTATTCCCTTATTACCAGACTTCATAGAGATACTAATTATGCTTTTTGCCGACGATGTTGCACTCGTAGCATCTACCGTCATTGGTCTCCAGCAGCAACTAAATGTTTTGTGTAGCACAGCAAAAAAACTCGATTTGATCGTAAATTTAGAAAAATCAAAAGTTATTGTGTTTAGAAATGGGGGGTATATCGCCTCAAGGGAAAGATGGTTCTACGACGGTAGGCAACTAGAAATTGTTAATCAGTATAAATATTTAGGTGTTATCTTTTCCACGGGTCTTTCTTTTTCCCATTGCCTTGAGGATTTAGCATCCAAGGCAAAACGTCAAGTCATCAATATTATAAAATTACTGTGGAAGTTTCAAAGTCTTTCCCCGAAATTGTTCTTTAAACTTTTCGACTGTCAAGTCCAGCCAATGCTTAGCTATGGTGCCGAAGTATGGGGTTTGACTGCAAACAACTCAATTATTGAAAAAGTACATTTGTTTGCACTCAAAAGATTCTTAAATGTTTCCGTAAAAACACCCAGCGCCTTAGTCTACGGAGAAACTGGTCGGTATCCACTCTATATAAACAATTATACTAAATGTATCAAGTATTGGTTACGTGTCGTTAATATGCCGGACAATCGCCTTCCTAAGAAAGCTTACATCACGTTATATGATTTGCATCATCGAGGCAAGAACAACTGGGTTTCATCAGTTTGCTCTACGTTAAATCGCTATGGCTTTGGGTATGTATGGGAAAACCAGAACGTTTACAATGTCAAAGGTTTTCTCTTAGAATTTAGAAATCGGTTGATTGATTGTCATCTTCAAGAATGGTACACCCGAATGGATGCTAGTGATCGCTTTTCCTTCTATTCTTCCTTTAAGCAATTTAGACAAATACCGAATTATCTGTTTACGGTAAGTAATTTGAACAATCGTAAAAATCTCATAAGATTCAGGTTAGGCGTATCTTGTTTAAATACTCACAAACTGCGGCATTCGAGTGTTCCCCGAGAGGCACTCTGCTGTCCTTTTTGTCCAAGTCAGTTGGAATCTGAATATCACTTTTTTATTGTATGCCCTAAATATAAAGATGTTCGAGAGCATTTCATACCCACTAAATATTATGCAAGAGCGTCGGCTTTCAAGATGTCATTATTACTTGCCAATGATAAAATGGCTAAAGATGTTGCTGCTTTCATAACTAGAGCTTTTGAAATCAGATGCAAAAAAAACGAATGGGACGTAAAGTTCATATATTTTTATGTATAAAAAAAAAGCCTTTTAAACTCTGCGCGCGCGCGCGCGCGCGGGTGTGTGTGTGTGGTGTGTGTGTGTGTGGGGTGCGTGCGTGCGTCCCGTGCGTGCGTGCGGGTGTGTGTGTGTGTGTGTGTGTGTGTGTGTGTGTGTGTGTGTGTGTGTCGGGAACAGTTGATGTCAATTTTCCATAGAACCATGGATTTATCTGTTTATGAAATCATTTTTAATGGTGATGCGTTGGTGCTCGCCTACGCCATGAAAGACACAAGCACTGCGCTACATCTCAGATTCATGGGACCACAGCCTGGGGAACCCTGGGTTTCTGATGCCCATGGCTATGCAATGTGGGTGGATGAAGAGAATGAGATGCTTGTCTCGTGCCCGATCCACAGATACGCGTGTTCATGTGGGAAGGGGGCGGTGGGTGTAGTCAATGGTCTGTATAGTTATGCGTGTCATGTGTTCCATGTGCTGTGTAGAGGGGGTGAGGTGAGGGAGGGGGATGTGGTATGCCTGTTCGTCCATTGATGATCTCATTCGGATCTGCGCGTAAAAACACTCTATGTTCAGTTTGGTCCTTCTCTTCTATTGCTATTTTTCATTATTAGCATTATCGATATTTTATTATTACTATTATTATTACTATCATCATCGTCGTCGTCGTGTCGTCATCATCATCATCATCATTATTATTATTGTTATTGTTATTATTATTATTGTTATATTGTGTCAAGTGCGTGAAACCTCTCACAAAAGGCATTAAACGCTTAGAGGCAAAAGGGACGTTGTACGTAGTAATACAAATAGGTAATAGAACCATTAACAAGTGTGCCGTACCCATCGCACACGGTCGAACCGTGTCAAGGAGGACGAAGCGGTCAGGTGACAGATGGCACCTAAGGTAGTAAGGAGTTCGGACCTGCCCGACAGCGAAAGGGGAGAGGAACATAAACCACTAGGACCTCGGTGCACCAAGTGAGCGCTAAATACTCAGTTAGCTGAGGTTCTTTTGTAAACAGTCAGTGAAGAGCAGGAGTCTTGGACTCGTTCGGATGGTATTGCCGTGGGTCACTGGGTTGGTTCTATTGTCAGGCTGGTTGAACGCGCGTGGATGTTGTTATCGTAGCCCTCTTTAAGATAATTACTGTGTTAAAGTGGCCTCCGAAGTCGGCGGGAATTTTCGATGTCCATCTGGTGCCAAGTGTTTGTTTGCTAATCAATCAGGTAGGGATGTGTGTAAATGCAGACGTGTGGAGAATGTAGCGAATGGAGAATTCACAGCACTTGTGAACTAGGGGTTTGAGAAGCAGCATGGACAAAGGCATGGCCCGAAGGGGAATCCTTTGTTTCCATTCCTATATAAAGTGAGGGAGAACAACGAGAAGGGAGGAACACCAGGAGAGAGAGGGAGAGAGAGAGAGAAGGCAGAGGAGAGAGAGAGAGGGAAGAGAGAAGGGTGGGCAGGACAGAGAACGGGTCGAGAGAAACGTGGTCTGGGAGATAGAAGAGACAGCAAAGTCTTAGGGAAAGACCAGCTGGAAGAGAAGAAAACTAAGTTTGAAGCCCAGAGGTGGGTGAAGACAGACAAACTGAATTTGAACCCAGAGGTGGGTGAAAGAGACGAAGAAGAAGAGTTCTACGTCGAGATCCCAGAGACGACCACGAAGACCCAGTCCTGAAACCTGGAGCCAGTCAACCAAGGGCCTCACCATCAAGCAGTGCTGAAGAAGACGTGAAGAGACTTTTCAAGAACTGTGGTGTGGTGTGAAAGCGTGGTTGTGTGTGTGAAAACCTGGCCAGGTAAGAAGTCATTTTTTTATAACCCGGGATTAGGAAGTATTGATCTTTTATGTGTTGATTTGTTCATTTTGTGTAATTGGATTTTTCATGTTTGATTATAGTAGCATAGAAATTGGGTTTCTTGTGCTCAGTCGTGTTAGGAGAGAAACGAATGCGTGACATCCCATTCCCAGAGAGAGGTGAATGTTTGGTGGGCGCATGAGTGTGCATATGCGTGTATGAGTGCAAAGATAACCTTGGTGTGTTAAACCTGACTAATAATACATCAACTTAGTGCACTTAAGCAATACCCATCACGATTTCCCCCGTCCTGGACAAAGTGGCGAGCCTGCCAGGATTGCATGGCCCAAATTAGTCTCAGGCGGGAAACAAAGTGAGTACTAGAGTAGTACTGGGGCGAAGCGTCCACTAAAGGCAATTTTAATTAGCTCTTCTAATTATTTCCTTTAGTTCTTTGAGTGTTGAGTATTGACTTGTGTGTAGGGTGGTTGTATTAATCAAAGGTCGTTCAGAGAAACGAAGAACGAGGTTCTAGTCTTAACTCTCACAGAAGCTGTGGTTTAAGATTAAGGCTCCTTTGTGTTAGGAACATTACCACTGGTTGGTGTACTCGTAACGTTTAGTAGATAAACTGTTTACTGACTTTTTCCGGGTCTATAAGCGTAACTGTTTTAGTGGTGCTAAAACATATCAGAAAAAAAAAAAAAATGGCTGAAGAAAGTTTTACCCCCATAGAGAAACTAGTTAGTTTGGGGAAAGAAATGGGATATGCAGGAGATGAGCTGCGTAGATTCATTGAAACTCAGCAGAAGACTGAGAGAGATGAAAGGGCTGAAAGAAGGAAGTTTGAAAAGGAACAGCTAGCAGCTGTCAAAAGAAATCTAGAGGCAGAAACTGTTGCGTCAAAGGCTAAAGCAGATGCAGAGAGTGCAGCTGCCAGAGCGAGAGCGGAAGCGGAATCAGAGATTTTAGCTAAACAAATTGAGTTGGAAAGAATAAAATCTGAAAATCGTAGTGAAATAGACACCAGTTCTGAGTCAGTAGGCCGCAGATTAAGTTGCGCACCTAGACTTAAACTCCCACTGTTCAGAGAAGAAACTGATTCGATCGATGCCTATATCAGTCGGTTTGAATCGGTTGCCGAGCACGAGGGCTGGCCGGAAGATGACTGGGCAATAAACCTGTCTGCCTTGTTGACAGGTCGTGCGTTACACACTGTTTCCACCTTACCCAAAGGTGATCAGAGGGATTTTGACAAGGTGAAACAAGCAGTACTCAAGGCATATGATTTGACTGAAGAAGGTTTTAGGCGTAAGTTTCGCGAGGCGAGAATCGAACAGGGTGAGACATACACACAGTTCGGAGTTAGACTAGATCACTATTTCAACAAGTGGGTAGAACTTAGTGGAGTAGAGTTGATTTTGAAGGCCTCAAGACACTGGTGATGAAGGAACAGATACTTGATGGTTGTGGAACGGGCCTCACAATCCACATTAAGGAAAAAGGTGCAACCACAATAGCTGAGGTACTTCAGACGGCTGAGACTTACCGTGAAGCGAGGCGTGATTTGCCTGAACAAGAGGAAAGCCCGGAAGCATATTCAGAGGATAGCAGGCTAGCACATGACTCACACGATGAGTCAGCAGTACACACCCGTAGGCCCACGGCGTCACGTGAGCAAACAAGAGTGAAGGCCCACGTGGATAAGGCCGTAGATAGACGTACCTGCTTCTTGTGCGATAAGACAGGACACTTGGCTAGAGACTGCCGATTTAGACCTCAGAAAGCTGCAGCAATGAGGGTCAGGCCAAGTGAAAGGCAGGCAGCAAAAGATGAAAAAGATGACAGTGTTATTTTGTCTGGACTGTGCTGTGTGTTCACAGATTCAGGCGATAACATGGATGTGCACAAAGGCAGAGTGGGGGACAATGTGGTTAATGTCATTAGAGACTCTGGGTGCACTGGCGTAATGGTGAAGGAGTCCCTGGTTAAGAAGGGACAATTCACAGGTAAAACACAGAGGTGTAGACAAATAGATGGAACAGTGGCAGAATTCAAAACGGCCCTGGTGGTTATTGATACACCATTCTATAGTGGAGTCATACAGGCTTTGGCTGTTCCAAAGCCGCCGTATGATCTGGTAATTGGAAACATTCCAGGAGCACGTGGGTATGGAGACCCAGACCGTGATTTCTGTGTTGAATCAGGGAAAAGATTTCTGGGGAGAGAAAGGCCCCAGGCAGTCACACACTCCAGAAAGCATTGGAGCGTGTCCGGTGAGACTAACCCCACTCACTTACGGGAGGAACAAAAGGGCGATTACTCTCTTAGTAAACTGTTTGGTTTCGCTCACACAAGGCAGAAGAAACGTGTTAAGGAGGGTACCATCGGTTTTGAGATAAAGGATGGGGTATTGTACCGAACTTTCACTCACATGAGTTCGGGGAAAACGAAGAAGCAGGTTGTCGTTCCTAGGCAGCGCAGAAAGGCGGTGATGTCGAAAGACATGTGACGTCAGCCTCGGGCCATCTCGGTAGGAAGGCCACACAAAAGGTTGTGACGCGGGAGTACTACTGGCCCGGTATCCTAGGCGATATCAGGCGCTTCTGCAGACAGTGCAACACGTGTCGCGGTGTTTGGCATGGTGTGTTAGGGAGCGAAGAAAGTGTGACGGGGCCGTAGACCAAATTAAAATGGTCGGGCGAAAAGTCAGGTATTGGGTGCGTGTGTCTTTCGCAGTGTCGTGTATGCGTGATGTGGCTGGTTGCGAGCCACGTGTATGAAGAGAAAGGGAGAGAATTTCCGTAGAAACATAATGTTTATCATTATATGGCCACACGACTTAGAGCTGGTGGAAATTTCAGACTGTGTTGATATTTGCTTGGTTAGTGTGTATGGTATTGATTTTTCTCTAATTTGTGTTGCAAGATAAATCTTGCGTCCGTTCTCTGGTGTAAGTAGGCTTATTAGAGGCCTAGAATAGCGTTGGTTTAAATGAGAGAATTGTGAGAGTTTCAGCTCCTTGAAGGTGTTTTAGTCAATGCAGGGCATTGTCTTGAAGTGGGGGAATTTGTCAAGTGCGTGAAACCTCTCACAAAAGGCATTAAACGCTTAGAGGCAAAAGGGACGTTGTACGTAGTATACAAATAGGTAATAGAACCATTAACAAGTGTGCCGTACCCATCGCACACGGTCGAACCGTGTCAAGGAGGACGAAGCGGTCAGGTGACAGATGGCACCTAAGGTAGTAAGGAGTTCGGACCTGCCCGACAGCGAAAGGGGAGAGGAACATAACCACTAGGACCTCGGTGCACCAAGTGAGCGCTAAATACTCAGTTAGCTGAGGTTCTTTTGTAAACAGTCAGTGAAGAGCAGGAGTCTTGGACTCGTTCGGATGGTATTGCCGTGGGTCACTGGGTTGGTTCTATTGTCAGGCTGGTTGAACGCGCGTGGATGTTGTTATCGTAGCCCTCTTTAAGATAATTACTGTGTTAAAGTGGCCTCCGAAGTCGGCGGGAATTTTCGATGTCCATCTGGTGCCAAGTGTTTGTTTGCTAATCAATCAGGTAGGGATGTGTGTAAATGCAGACGTGTGGAGAATGTAGCGAATGGAGAATTCACAGCACTTGTGAACTAGGGGTTTGAGAAGCAGCATGGACAAAGGCATGGCCCGAAGGGGAATCCTTTGTTTCCATTCCTATATAAAGTGAGGGAGAACAACGAGAAGGGAGGAACACCAGGAGAGAGAGGGAGAGAGAGAGAAGAAGCAGAGGAGAGAGAGAGAGGGAAGAGAGAAGGGTGGGCAGGACAGAGAACGGTCGAGAGAAACGTGGTCTGGGAGATAGAAGAGACAGCAAAGTCTTAGGGAAAGACCAGCTGGAAGAGAAGAAAACTAAGTTTGAAGCCCAGAGGTGGGTGAAGACAGACAAACTGAATTTGAACCCAGAGGTGGGTGAAAGAGACGAAGAAGAAGAGTTCTACGTCGAGATCCCAGAGACGACCACGAAGACCCAGTCCTGAAACCTGGAGCCAGTCAACCAAGGGCCTCACCATCAAGCAGTGCTGAAGAAGACGTGAAGAGACTTTTCAAGAACTGTGGTGTGGTGTGAAAGCGTGGTTGTGTGTGTGAAAACCTGGCCAGGTAAGAAGTCATTTTTATTATAACCCGGGATTAGGAAGTATTGATCTTTTATGTGTTGATTTGTTCATTTTGTGTAATTGGATTTTTCATGTTTGATTATAGTAGCATAGAAATTGGGTTTCTTGTGCTCAGTCGTGTTAGGAGAGAAACGAATGCGTGACATCCATTCCCAGAGAGAGGTGAATGTTTGGTGGGCGCATGAGTGTGCATATGCGTGTATGAGTGCAAAGATAACCTTGGTGTGTTAAACCTGACTAATAATACATCAACTTAGTGCACTTAAGCAATACCATCACGATTTCCCCCGTCCTGGACATATTGTTGTTGTTTTTATCATCATCAGTACAAGTAGTAGATGTAGTGATAGTAGCATTATTATCATCATTATCATTACTATCAATAGCTGAGGCAGCAGCAGCAGGCGCAGCCGCAGTAGCAGTATATTATCATTATTAGTTGTAGTAGTAGAAATTTCATCCCAGCTAGTATTAGGCCCTACATTCATCACTATTGTTTTATTTTCACTGCAGTCATTATCATCACCATCATCGTTATCATTTTTTGCTATTGTTTTCGTTGTTGCTGATAGAGCAGCAGCAGAGCAGCAGCAGCAGTAGTAGTAGTAGTAGTAGCAGTAGTAGTGGTGGTGGTGGTGGTGGTGGTGGTGTGTGGTCGTCGTCGTCGTCGTCGAGGTAGTAGTAGTAGTAGCAGCAGCAGCAGTAGTAGTAGTAGTAGTAGTAGCAGTAGTAGTGGTGGTGGTGGTGGTGGTGGTGGTGGTGCGTCGTCGTCGTCGTCGAGGTAGTAGTAGTAGTAGCCAGCAGCAGCAGAGTTAGTAGTAGTAGTAGTAGTAGCAGTAGTAGTGGTTGGTGGTGGTGGTGGTGGTGGTGGTGTCGTCGTCGTCGTCGTCGAGGTAGTAGTAGTAGTAGCAGCAGCAGCAGTAGTAGTAGTAGTAGTATGCAGTAAGTAGTGGTGGTGGTGGTGGTGGTGGTGGTGTCGTCGTCGTCGTCGTCGTCGAGGTAGTAGTAGTAGTAGCAGCACAGCAGCAGTAGTAGTAGTAGTAGTAGTAGTAGTAGCAGTAGGTAGTGTAGTAGTAGTAGTGAGCAGCAGCAGTCAGTAGTAGTAGTAGTAGTAGTAGAGCAGTAGTAGTTAGTAGTGGTGGTGGTGGTGTGTGGGGTGGTGGTGTCGTCGTCGTCGTCGTCGTCGAGGTAGTAGTAGTAGTGCAGAGCAGCAGCAGAGTAGTAGTAGTAGTAGTAGCAGTAGCAGTAGTAGGGTGGGGTGGTGGTGGTGGTGGGGGTTTTTCGTCGTCGTCGTCGCGTCGAGGTAGTAGTAGTAGTAGCAGCACAGCAGCAGTAGTGAAGTATTTAGTAGTAGTAGCAGTGGGTATAGTGGGGGTGGTGGTGGGGGTGGTGGGGTTCGTCGTCGTCGTCGTCGTCGAGGTAGTAGTAGTAGTAGCAGCAGCAGCAGCAGTAGTAGTTTTATTTAGTGGGTAGCAGGTAGTGTGGTGGGGTGGGGTGGGGGTGGTGGTGTTTCGTCGTCGTCGTCGTCGAGGAGTAGTAGTAGTAGCAGCAGCAGCAGGAGAGAGGAGGGGGGGGGGGGG